>CAUYQU010097088.1:0-41416 GCA_963574635.1 Cheracebus regulus | reverse complement strand
AATAGGAAATAAATCACTTTTTAGTAATTGCATAAGCATTTCACAGATTTAAATGAAATCCTGAGCAATAGAGCAAGATTTTCGTTCTCTCTCCCTCTTTCTCTTTCTTTCTTTTTTCTCTTTTATTCTACTTCTTTCTCTCTCAAAAAAAAAAAGAAGAAAAAAGAAAAAGAAAAAAGAAAAAAAAAAAAGAGACAGGGGTCTAGTTTCATTCTTCTACATATAGATATCCAGTTTACCCAGAACCATGTTTTTCTTAATTTTTGAGACGGGGTCTCTCTCTGTCACCCAGGCTGGAGTGCAGTGGTGCAATCATGGCTCACTGAGCCGTACCCTTCTGGGCTCGGGCGATCCTTCTGCTTCAGCCTTCTGAGTAGCTGAGTAGAGACAGGATCTTACTATGTTGCCCAGGCAGGTCTCAAGCTCCTGGGCTCAAGTGATCCTCCTGCTCTGGCCTCCCAAAGTTATGGGATTACAAGTGTGAGCCACTGTGCCCAGCCCTGGCACCATTTATTGAAGAGAGCATCCTTTCCCAGTATATGTTCAAAAAAAAAAAAAGAAAGAAAGAAAATGAATGTTAGGGGAAAATTAATAAACAGATTATATACTCATATAGTAGAGTACTATAAAAATAAAAATGATCTTGTGCTGTATATATCAGCATGAAGTGTCGCTAAACATGTTGAGCTAAAAAAAATTTGCAAAGTGATACCAATAGTATGATAAAAAAAATTTAAAAATTTTCAATGTTAAAAACATGTGATCCACTACCAAAATTGTAGGAGGAAAGTATGCATGAATACAAAGCTTACTTGGAGTGTTTTTACTCTAAATATGTGAAACAAATTTGCCAAAAGAGAACATGTGTCAAAGGTGAGTAGTAGATACCTGATATATATATAGGCTTTATTATTTAAACATTAGAAACAAGTCTGAATATTTTTTAAAAAACCAGGGAGACAAGAAGGATATACAATCAGAGAAGACAGAAAAAACGGGGGAAAATGTACTAATGAAGTAGTTTACTGAAGAGGAATTCTGAATAATCAATAAATAGACAATTGCAGTTGTAACCAGGCAAATGAAATCAAAGCAAAAATGAAATATAATTTTCTTCTATGAAACAGGCAAAAATGAAAAATCTTGAAAATACAAAATTGGTGAATGAGTAGCTTAAGATGACCTCTGATGAGAGTGTAAATAACTGTAATTCCTTTGTAAAATGACTTGCTACTATATAACTTTGAAGATGAATGTATCAGTGTAGAAACAATATTATCTTAGACTTGCCTTCATGTAGGGGCGCAAAGAACAAGAAGGTTCATTATGCTGTTGTGTAAGTGGAAAATCGAGAACCACCTAAAGAAACATCAGGGGATGACTGGAAAAATTAAGGTCTGTTTATGTGTTGGCATATTATAAAGATTTAAGTGAATTAACTATGTCTGAATGTCTTAACATGGATAAGTCTCAAAATCATAATGTTTAATAAAAATGAAAATTATCAAATGTTACATATAACATGACACCACTGATGTAAGCTAAAAACATGAAAACTCTTTATTTTCTCTTTTTTAATCTATTTATCACTATATCAAGTACTCCGCTATTCTAATTACTATTGTTTTATAGCAGATCTTGATTTGTATGGGTATATCTCTCTACTGTGATTTTCTTAGGTAATATTTTGTCTAGTCATGGTCTTTTATTCTTTCAAATAAAATTTAAAATGATTTTGTCAAATTTAAAATGAATCAATATTTTGTTTAGAATTACATTGATTTTATTGCTCTAGCAATTTAGGGAAAATTGGTACCTTAGTGACGTGGAGTCTTTCTACATTTAAAAAATAATGCTTTTTCTATCTATTTTTTAAATTGTCTTTCCCAGTGTATTTAAATAATTTTATATTTGTCCAAAAATATGTTGTATACCTCTTGATATCCTGGATACCTTATTTATTTGTGGGCTCCTGGCTCCTAGTGTCTCTATTTTTCTCTACATTTACAGGCATAGCTTGGAGATACTACAGGTTCAGTTCCAGACCACCAAAGTAAAGTAAATATTGCAATACACTGAGTTACATGAATTTTAAAAAAATTTCCAGTGCATTTAAAAGTCATTATTTATACCATATTGTAGTCTATTAGGTGTGCAATAGCATTGTGTCTAAAAAGCAATATATGCACTTTCATTAAAAATACTTTGTTGGTTAAAAAAAAAGCTAGTGATCAGCTGGGCCTTGAGTGAGTCATCTTTTTGCTACTGGAAGGTCTTGCCTTGATGTTGATGGTTGCTGACTGATCAAAGTGTTAGCTGCCGAAGCTTGGACTATCTGTGGCAATTTCTTAAAATAAGACAATAAAGTTGGCTGCATCGATTGACTTTTCCTTTTATGAAAGATTTCTCTGTAGCATGTAATGCTGCTTGATAGCATTTTACCCAAAGTAGAGCTTCTTGCAAAATTGAAGTCAGTCCTCTCAAACCCTGCTGTTGCGTTATTAACTAAGTTTATGTAATATTCTAATATTTTTGTTTTCATTTCAACAATGTTCTGAGCCTATTCACCAGAAGTGGATTCCATCTCAAGAAACTAGTTTCTTTATTCATCCATAAGTAGCAATTTGTCATTCGTTAATGTTTTTTTTATAATATTGCAGCAATTCAGTCACAACTCCAGTCTCTATTTCAAATTCTAGTTCTCTTGCTATCACATACTCAGATACTTCCTCCACTGAAGTCTTTAACCCCTCAAAGTCATCCATGAGGACTGGAATCAATTCCTTTCAAACTCCTCTTAATGTTGCTATTTTGATCTCCTCTCATATATCACAAATGTTCTAAGTGGCACCTAGAATGGTGAATCCTTTCCAGAAGGTTTTTAATTTACTTTGCCTAGATTCATCAGAGGAGTCACTACCTATAGCAGCTATAGCTCTATGAAATGTATTTCTTAATAAAACTTGAAAGTAAAAATTATTCCTTGATCCATGGGCTACAGAATGGATGTCATGTTAGCAGGCATGAAAACAACAATCTCTGCCAGAGCTATTAGTAGGGTAACTATTAATAGGTACATTGTCAATGAGTGACATTTTGAAAGAAATCTTTAGTGTGAGAAGTAGGTAGCAACAGTGTACTTAAAATATTCAGCAAACTGTGCTGTAAGCAGATGTGCTGTCATTCAGATTTTGCTCTTGCTTTTTTTTTTTTTGAGACAGAGTCTTGCTCCATAGCCAGGCACCAGGCTGGAGTGCAGTGGCACAATCTCTGCTCACTGCAATCTCCGCCTCCTGGGTTCAAGCAATTCTTCTGCCTCAGCCTCCCGAGTAGCTGGGACTACAGGCACGTGCCACCACACCCAGCTAATTTTTATATTTTTTAAGTAGAGACGGGGTTTCATCATGTTGGCCAGGATAGTCTCGATCTCTTGACCTCGTGATCCGCCTGCCTCGGCCTCCCAAAGTGCTGGGATTACAGGCGTGAGCCACCGTGCCTGGCCTGCTCTTGCTTTTATAGAGCACAGTACGAGTAGATTTAGCATAGTTTTTTAGGGCCCTAGGATTTTCTGAATGGTCAACTGAGGATTGACTACAATTTAAAGTCATCAGCTGCATTAGCCCCTAACAAGAGAGTCAGCCTATCCTTTGAAGCCAGGCATTAACTTTTCCCCTCAAACTACAAAAGTCCTAGATGGCATTTTCTTCCAATATAAGGCTTTTTTTTCCCAAGAGGCTGCTAGGGGGTCATTTTTGAACATCTATTGTTTAGTGTAGCCATTTTCATCAATTATCTTAGCTAGATTTTCTGGATAATTTGTAGTAGCTTGTACATCAGCACTTGTGGTTTCACTTTGCACATTTATGTGATGGAGAAGCCTTCTTTTTTTAAGCCTCATTAAACCTCTGCTGGCTTCAAACTTCTTCTGAGGTTTCTTCACCTCTCTCAGCCTTCATAGAATTGAAGAGAGGGCCCTGCTCTGGGTTAAACTTTGACTTAAGGGAATGTTGTGACTGGTTTGATCTTCTATCCAGACTACTAACTTTCTCCATATTAACAATAAGAACAAGAAGGCTGTTGCATTCTTACCATTTGTGTATTCACTGGAGTAGTAGCATGTTCAATTTCATTCAAGAACTTTTCCTTGGTATTCACAACGAGGCCAACTGATTGGCATGAGAGGCCTAACTCAGCCTGTCTCAGCTTTCAGCATGCCTTTCTCACTAAGCTTAATAATTTATGAGCTTTTGATTTAACATGGGAGATGTGCATCTCTTTTTACTTGAGCACTTAAAGGCCATTGTAGGATGACTAATTGACCCAATTTCAAAATTTTTTTTTTCAGGGAATATGGAGACCTGAGGAGAGGGAGAGAGACAGAGGAACGGCCAGTTGGTGTAGCAGTTAGAACACACATAATTGTTAATTACATTTGCCATCATATGTGGGTGTGGTTTGTGGTATCCCAAAACAATTACAAATAGTAACATCAAAGATCACAGACTACCATAATAGATACAATAATAATGAGAAAGTTTGAAATATTGCAAGAATTATCAAAAGGTAACACAGACAGGAGGTGAGCAAATGTGTTTGGAAAAGTAGAACTGACAAACTTCCTTGACACAGGGTTGCCACCAACTTTCAATCTGTAAAAAACGTAATATCTATATAAAGCAGAAGAAAGCAAAGTGCCATAAAATGAGGTGTGCCTGTACTACTTACCCATTCAAATACTGTAGTTTTGTTTCTTTTTAAAATGATAATTGCCCTCAGTTTTGGAGATTAAAAAAAATCTTTTGAACTTCTTGCTGTTATTCATAAAGTTGTGGGTGAGTAGAGAGTCATTAATATATGTCGTATTCTGTCATGAATGCGTCAGAAATTAAGGGAAAATTAATTGCAAAGAATATACCTCTATGGCAAACATGTCAGAAACCATGATTTACTACTGCAACTAGACTGTCTGATTCAGATGGTGGTTGGCAGGGCAGCCTGGGTTATGACAGATGTGGCTGACTGATCACCACTGAAAGGCAGCATTAATAATGTACTTTCAGAGGTTGTAAATGTAGGTAAGTAGAAGGTTGCTTTTACAGGTAGTGAAGTTGAAGATTTTGCTCTAAATATGTTCTTCTTTTTATTCCCAAATCTGCTTAAACATAGGCCATGCTTATGTTACCATTCAGAATCAGCCTAGGAATACTTTTGCATTTTGACTAAAAGTTATCCTGAGACAGCAGTAAAAACCTCTATACATAAAACAAATCCAAAAGAGCAGTGATTTATCACAGGCACCAGTGTGATCTCTTTTCGTTGTTTTTGAGTCTGTTTGTGGACTAATCATCAAGCAGCTAAGAATAACAATAACTGCTGTCCGTCAAATGGAGGTTAAGGCCAGCCGTTGTCAGGAGTTAGCATAGTCTAGACACTTAACAAGATGTGAGGAACAAAAGGCAGATAGTAACCTATAAGTAGTTTTAGCAAAGCTTTGCATCTGAATCTACTGCCTGTTTATCTCAGTGGGGAAGCCCGTTTTGTACCCTGTGGGGCATTTTCAAGACTATTTGCTTCTGCCCATTTGTATCACTAGGGTATTTGCATGGTTTCAGGACAAATGAAATAACACTCTATAGAAACCCTAAATTATTCTAACTTATCTCTCTATTTTATATCAGATAGAAATGAGTTGGAGAGATCTTAACTTCTGGTTCATGATAATTTCTGAAGAAAAATTTAGGCCAGGGTGGTGGCTCACACCTGTAATCCCAGCCCTTTGGGGGGCCAAGGTGGGCGGATCACCTGAGGTCGGGAGTTCCAGACCAGCCTGGCCAACATGGAGAAACCCCATCTCTACAACGCAAAATTAGCCAGGTGTGTGGCGCATGCCTGTAATCGCAGCTACTTAGGAGGCTGAGGCAGGAGAATTGCTTGAACCTGGGAGGCGGAGGTTGCAGTGAGCTGAGATCTTGCCGTTGCACTGCAGCCTGGGAAACAAGAGCAAAACTCTGTCTCAAAAAATAAAAAAAGGAAAGTTTGATATTTGCCGCTTATTCATTTAAAAAATACTTTTGTCTTCTGGCTTTTCTCCTTGGAGAATTGTGGGAACTCGGGGCATAAGGGTAACAATAAGAATAAAATGTTCATTTGCGTAGTATGGATTTAGTCACCTATTTATATTTGTATATTGGCTTAAGCATTTTTAATATTTCCTGAATGCATTTTATGATTTATCTGTCTTTGGTTGTGATTTTCAAGAGAATAGTATTCATGGTGGTTGTTTGTGCCATCGTTAAGCAGGTAGTTGTATAACAAATACTGTTTGAAATTAACAGTGGTGGTGACTCTCTCTCCATTTGTCTTCAGTATTAGCATAATGGACGTGATTTGGAGCTGGCTGATTTTGGATTTGAATGTGATGCTGGAAATGTCTTAGTGTGTCCTGTACAATAAAAACAATTTCAGCTTGAATGCCAAACAGTTCTTTGTGCCAAAGAGATACAGGATAAATAGAGCTTCAGGAAGTCCCTGACGATGCGCAGAAAGAACCAAAATCTGAGGATGCAGCACAGAGGTTTCAAATTACAGTGGAGAGAGAGCAGTGTTGCACTACCAGGTGGCCATTGCTAGAGGAGGAAGCAAAGCCAACGACAGGTGCCTTGCAAAGCTTCCTGGAGAAAAGGGAAAGCTCCTTAGCAGTGCTTAGGATGAAGATTCTTACCTTAAAAAGAATTTTCAGCAAGAGCCAAAGATCAAGAACCTTTCTGAAAGTAGTAGACATTGAACACCTTATCCTTGCACACCAAGATAAAGGACAGAAACTAAGTTGTTAGAAAAAGAGAAAGATCAGATGTATTTGGGAGATGGAGAATGTTAGTTCACAAGGAAATAGCCTCCACTTAGTGCATAGAGAGGATACATACAGGAAACCTTGGACTCAGGGATTCCTGAAACTTCAGGTGTGTGGGAGGTGGGAATGGAGAGGAATGAATCTGAGAGACTTTCATGTATCTGGCACAGGAATAGGAAAATGCTCTGTTGAAAAGCTCCTTGAGGTGGCTTTGTCTGGCGGGAACAGTGGAGACAAGAGCAGGTGGCTTTAACCACCTGCCACACAAGACCTTAATTGTTCTACTTTTTGCTCAGACCCTCTGCATGTGGGATATTACTCTAGGAACAAGCAGTTGTGGTGGCATCTGTTACTTTGAGTGGAGAAAAGATCCCCTGAGCCTTCCCAGATAGCCAGCTGAGAATGACAGAGACATCCATGTAGGAAGTAGAGGAGAACACACCTGAGCACCTAGAAGTCTTTGCCCTGCTGTCTGAGCTAGAGAAACTAGATGCTTTGGGGAAAAACTTATGATCCAGGCGGAGATACCGGGCACATAGACATGACCACAGGATGAGAGGCCACTGGCTGTACCTAGTGATGGCCAAATAAGTGCAATGAACATTCAAGACTAAAGGATATCAGAGAATAAAAGAGATTATAGCTAAGCTGGAGAAATCTTAGGATGCCAAGGACTGGGACTTAGGAAGATGTGAACCTGGCATCCAGACCACACCTGCCTCTCAGGCTTAAACAAATCACAGGACCTTTCTGAAACTCCTGAGTCCTTATCTGTTAAAAAGGGAGTTGGGTCACAAATGGTTCTAGAATTACCTTATTGTTCTACATTTTATGGTTTTGCAGTCACAAAAGAAGTGAGAATTAAACCAAACCTTAAGGAATTTGAGATTTTATTACAAGGACATAGGTACAGGACAATTCAGAAGGGGGTAATCACACAAATCAAATGTAGAACAAGAACATCCTTCCTGTTAGGGGATGTGGAGTGGTTTGTGGTTTGTCCTAAATATTATAAATGTCAGAAAGCAGATATTTTGAAATATAAACCATCAGTTCTACATTGTGGATGAAGGGAACAGTATGATTGGATTTGGGCTTATGGTGAAAGGTGTTGATGTCCATCTATCCCTAGGTAACTCTGGGTCACTTGGATCCTTTTAAGTTTATTATGTTTGGCCTTTGGTCAGTATCATTCCTCTAATTCTGTTGCTACATATCAAATTTAGAAAAAAGGCATGGTGAAGAACTATTATATGTCTTCATTTAACATTAAAGGGAATGAAGCTATATCTTTGCTATCTTAAGGAAGTTTTCTATTATAGTGACCTGTGTTCTGTAAATAGTACCTCACCACCCCCATTATCTAGCCCCATGAGGCTAATGGAGAGCTTGGGACTGTATCATGAATTTTTTGAGAGTATACATTCAGGAGAAAAATGTATTGACTATATGATGTTTGGTGCAACAACAAATTGACAAAAACTTGTAAAGGTTTTCACATTCTGAGGGACAGAAAGGGTGACACATCAGTATTCTTGAATTTGCAATTGTAATGGAAACACGTTAGCAGAAGCACTGTATAAGGAGTTAACAGTTTTTGGGCAGAATCTAGGCTAAGTGGTTTGTTTTGGTTTTAATAAGTCATCCTCACAAGATTGCTTTTTTCTTATTAGTTGCCTTTCATTTCAAAGGCTGTAAGGTAGCATTTAATAGGTTATTTTGATTAAAATAGTAAGTAACTGCTTTCTATGTATAGTTTTAATTGGGTTTCCAAATGATTCATGTCTAACGTTAAATGCAGTATAACAATGTGTGTTGAATATTGCCATCTTGAAGCTACCAGCATGACTTTTCTTGCTGTTGGCTTTCACAGAAATATGCTTAAGGATGATTGGAATTGTGTATAAATAATCTCACTAAATATTTGTGTCACTTTTCACTTTCAAATCAAGATTTTATCAAGAAAAATGGAATTAACTTTATAACGCTTTTCAAAATATTTGAATAAATACCTTTAGTAAGGAGAATATTATTTCTATTATACTTTTCAAGAGAAGTCAGATGGATAAAGAGAGTATCAATTACCATGTTATTTGTTGCATCATCATGGAGTAACAAAGTAGCTTCAAGTACTTGCCTGGTAACAGAGACAGGTTACTATAGAACAATGCCTGAGATTTCATGTTTACCCATTAACCACTATTACTCATCATTGAATAATAGATGGTGTAGGATGTTTTGGGAAAAGATCCACACAATTTTGGTAGTGTATTAGTCTGTTCTCATGCTGCTATGAAGAAATACCCGAGACTGGGTAATTTATAAAGGAAAGATGTTTAATTGACTTACAATTCCATATGGCTAGAGAGGCCTCAGAAAACCTATAATCATGGTGGAAGGCACCTCTTCAGAGAATGTCAGAAGAGAAAATGGATGCAAGCAGGGTAAATACCAGACACTTATAGAACCGTCAGATCTCATGAGACTCACTCATTATCATGAGAACAGCATGGGGAAAACTGCCCCTGTGATTCTATTATTTCCACCTGGTCCTTCCCTTGACGTGGGGATTATGGGCATTAAAATTCAAAGTGAGATTTGGGTGGGGACACAGAGCTCAGCCATATCAAGTATATTATGTGCATTTTATTCTTTACCAGTTAGACTTCTCTGTAGTCCTAATTTACATTATCAATGATCCTTTTTCAATCCATCCAGCACCCTAGCAATCTGGAATACAGTCAATTTGTCATACAAAATCTGGTTATAAGATCGATCTAGATTTTGCAGTTCATATATATTTAAGTAGACTTGAAGTCCTTATACTTGTAGACATAGAGGGACATTCTTCTTAGAGGGACATCCTTTAATAAGCAGCCTCTGGGATACTCTGCACAGTATCCCCTACTGTCTCCTTATCTACTTGGAGATGTTGGATTTTTATTGTTGAATGTCATGGTTGGGATGATTTTTGATATTATCTGTGGATGTGTTATGAGAATCTGAAGCACAAATAGCCTGCTATAGATGGAATGTTTGTGTCTTCTTAAAATTCATATGTGAAACCTAATTCCCAGTGTGATAGTATTTGGAGGTGTGGGGCCTCTGAGAGGTGATTAGTTCATGAGAGTCCTCTTGAATAGCATTTGTGCTCTTACGGAAAAGATCTCAAAGAGCTCTTTTCTCCTTTCTACCGTGTGAGGACCCAGAAAAGACAGCAGACTATAAACCAGGAAGTGGGCCCTCACCAGATACTGAGTCTGCTGGTGCTTTGATTTTGGACTGTCCAGCCCCCAGAATTGTAAGAAAGAAATTTCTGTTGTTTACAACCCACCCAATCTATGGTATTCTATTCTAGCAATCTTAACAGACTTAACACAGTGCCATAATGTGAATGCGGGCTTCAGATGTGAAACAAAACAGGGAAAAATGGGCTGTGTGAACATTGAGGCAAAAGAGAAATCCATTGTGAATGATATTTGGAAGAACTGGGGGTCCAAAAAAATCTGTTTTCTGAATCTACCATGCTACAAAGACAGCTAAAAGAAAAATTTTAAAAATGACCTTAATCAAGACATCTGAAGATACTGTAGAAGTTGTAATTTAAGAGGGAAGCTTTGCCCCCTCTTAGGTTATCACTGGGGAGAAACACATTAAGATGCCTCAGCCTTTCATGAAATATCCATTCATTCATTCATTCATTCATTCATTCATTCACTCATCCGTTACTAATTGAGTGCCTTCCATCATCTAGGCCCCAGTCTAGGGGCTAGATGTATTTAATGCAACAAAATAAACAGTCTCTCACACTATGAAATTTACCTTCTAGTGATAATAGATGATAAGCAAAGAAATAAATAGAAAATTTCTGTTTCCATGGTATAATAAGCACTATGGAAGAAATGAAGTAGCATAGATGAAATAAGGTGTGATGGGGGAGAGAAATTTTATTGCTACTTTATAAAGTTAGTGAGGGATGTGGGATCAAGAACTTCCTTTCTGAATGGGAGTTAATGCAGCATGTGAATATGGATAGGAATGATCTAAGAGGGAAATATGAAAGATGCAGGGCGTGGAGGGATATACACCACGAGAGGAGTTCTGATGAAGCATAGAACATGAGATCTTACAATTGAATTTAGTGGAGAGGTGCCACTATCAGTAATGCCAAGATTTGATCATGAGAGTTGGTCCTGTGGTTTAGGTCAAGGACAAGGCCACTGGGGCAGAGAAGTTCAAGGATTGAGGAACCAGAGTCTTATTGCATAGTTATCTAATGAATACTGAAATCACCAAAAATTATGAGAGAAGTGGTGTTAGAATTACAGTGAAGAAAGTGTTAGATTCTTCAAGCAATCAGGGGCATGTTCCAGGGATTCTGTAAATGACTGCAACAAAATTTAGATAAATAAGTATAAAGCATTCACTACTTAGCAGATGGGTGATCCTGTCAGTTTCCCCTGCCCTGAATGGAAGGCTGGGAAAACATCCTGGTCTGAGTTGATCCAGTGAGAGTATTCTTTATCTGGAGGTTAAGGGACATTGAAACCAAGAGGGTATACAAAATGATATTTGATTGAGATCAGCTGAGTCAGTAAACTGGAAATTTGAGTACAATTGGATCATGACAATGAGGCAGTACTGGAAAATATGTGAGACATATAGCTGAGGGATCTGAGGGCCAGGGGTAGAAGAGCAAAGGAGCATCTGGGACTTAGGCTATTTAAAGGTTATTTAGAGATGGGAGAGTAGAATAGGAATGCAGGAGATTGTTCAGGCTTTGGAGAGGTCCTGAGGTCTTGGGCATTTGGATGTTGTCTACTCTGATTGTGGCCCTTTAAATAAGTACATTTGGACAACCTCCAAAGGGCCAAGATCAGAGTAGAGAACACCCAAATGCCCAAGAATATTGTCCCTCCTACATAATGACTCTTTAGTAATTATAAACATCCTCACCCATTCAGAATCACATCTCTCCATTCTGACTATTACGTATGGAAAGCTTGTGTGTTCATCATACCATCAGCCTCTTTTACTTGGACATTTTGGCACATGAATGTTAAAAAGCATTTTCTCTGGAATTAAGATTATTAAATCAGTTTTACTGGAAAGACTAGAGATTTCATCTGGGATTGCTCCCTGGGGAAGCAACCAGACAGCATCTGCCTACAGCTTCAGGGAGGATCACCATTAATGAATGTGAGTAGAGAAGGGTGGGTGGTTGGGGAGAGCTTCTGTTTACCCCACTGGTGCTCTTGGGCCCCTTGTGGCTGCTGTCATTTGCAGTGACATTTAAAATTCCCCCTGGTTTTCTGTCATGCTGTTGATTTCCTTTACTGAGTCTCTTTATGCTCACAGTTTGTGTAAGATTTTCTCCCATTTAAAAAAGCTACTTAAAATGCAGAACCTTGCTTCCCATCTCCTCTTTTGACTTCCTGCTGCTGTTCTTGAAAATAATTGCTGTATATAGTCAATCCGCAAAGCATGAGAATAGGTAGAACCTTTACAGATTCGACATTATAAATTTAAGATTGCAATCTCTTCATTTTCACAAATGCCAAAGATGAGGGTCTCTGCTTTCATTTCTTTTCTGTCAAAAGGACTAAATTTAGTTGGTTGATTTACTCTTTATCATCCAAACATTAATTTTGCAAAGTAAAGAAACTTTTCTAGATGGACTTTTAAAAGATAATATTTCTGATCCTGAAAGCCTCACATCAGAGATAATACATCAGAGACCTTTTCGAGGAGTTGGGTATTTTTTCACCACATTCTCATTTATCATTTAGGAGATTTCCTTTCTATATGCAGAAATAAGGTGTGAAAGTCTGCAGTTGTCTGAATTTTCTATTAAAGTGAAACAGGTGTATATTTTCAATGTTCTACCAAGTTGTGCAGATTGCAGATGAATTCTTAGAACTCTGACTCTTAGTCTTGATGTCAAGATGTAACTAATTTCTTTTCCTTAATGTTTGTTTAGGAAATAGATAACGTGATTGAAAATAAAGACCTCTGAAGGTTGTATGTGTGTGAGTAATAAAATAATTCTGAGTTGGCTCACTGCAAAGCTCTTGGCATGGCTCTAGAGTGACTGTCACTCATCTCCTTAACTCTCTAATGAATTTTCTGTTGTCATTGTTCATAACTCTTCCCACACATATCCAGCCTTTACCCTCCCAATCATTCCTTAAGTAGCCTTGCCCACCACTTCTTGCCTGAGGAGATTTTGAAACCATCTTTGAAACATTTGACTCCCTCAGTTTCCTTCTACATCAAATTCCTTTTATCTTTCAGGGTAAACCACGATGTTATAACATGATCATGATTTTGAAACATTTCTAATAGATTGCCCTACAAAGCTGATTTTAGGGCTCGTCAACTATAGTTGATGCTTTTGATGGATCAGTGTAAGAAGGAATATCTATAGCAAACTTGTTTGGTCTGTGTTGTATAATTATATTCAACAATGATAACCATGAAGTATTTTAATACACTTTTTACACATCTGAGTTTTAAATTTTGATTTAAATTTTTAGGTAGATTTTAAAGGAGCCATTGGGTATTGTATGTGCTGATTTGTAGTATGCTTGAAAATATATGTAATGTTGCAAACTGGAAGTATCCTGATTTAAAATCAGAGTTTTGAAAGTTTTTTTTATAATTTTTATAGCAGGCAAAACATTGACAATGTACAACTGGAAAGAAGATTTGGGAGTGAAATCTTAGTGATATTAACTGAGAATTTAGTTCTCAATTGTTCTAGCAGCAAAACAGAATCATTAATTTAAAAAATATTTATTGAACACCTACTATGTGCCCAGCTTTATTTTATTTTTTGAGACGGAGTCTTGCTCTGTTGTCCAGGCTGGAGTGCAGTGATGCGATCTTGCCTCACTGCAACCTCCACCTCCCAGGTTCCAGCGATTCTCATGCTTCATCCTCCCACATAGCTGGGATTACAGGTGCCTGCCACCATGCCTGGCTAACTTTTGTATTTTTAGTAAAGATGGGGTTTCACCCCAGGCTGGTCTGAAACCCATGATCTCAGGTGATCTGCCCACCTCGGACTCCCAAAGTGCTGGGATTATGGGCATGAGGTACTGCACCCCAGCCCAGGCTTTATTTTAGATACTGAGGATACAGCAGTGAAAAAATGGAGGCAAAAATTTTTGTCCTCAATTCTGCTCCTCAATGAACTAATATTCTTCTTGACAGTAAATCAGATTAAATATAAGGTGATAAGTACTGAGGAGAAAGGAGAAAAGGGGATACAAGTTTCATCCCAGAGATTGTAATTTTAGCTTTGCTAGGAAAGTTACCCATCAAGGAGAATATTCTTAATTAAAAACCTGGTGTATGAAGAAGGTAAATAACTTGCTTTTTAAAGCGAAGGCTAGTGAAGGAGTGACAATCCCTATATACATATAAATCGGAACTGTTGCTTTCTTTACTCTTGTTTGCTGAGTTAGGGTTGGAAACTCAAGCATGGTGAGATCTTCTTAGGAGGTCTTCAGCCAGTGAAGCAAGTGAGTGCTTCTTGTCCAGGGACTTGCGTGTGTTTGGCTTAGGTAACTGATACCCTAGAAATTAATGTCGAAGTTGGAATGACAGTAGAAACAATCTGATTCAGCTCCCACTGCATAGTAAAGAAAAGTGTTGACCCCAAAATGTTTGCTAACTGAACTGACTAAAATAATATTGTGAAGACCTAGCACTAAACCCACATAGACCTTTTCCAAATAGACTGATTTTTCATAATGTCTTACTTCCTCTAGGTACCACCATTGCAGTGGTAGTCATTAGAGACCTGTTTTAAACTCATTTAATAAGATGTGGCTGGGAAATTAAAACAACATTGTCCTCTTCTCTGATCATTTTCCTTCTGTGTCATTACTGTTCTTTAAAAGTAATGAATTTTGGAATGGCACTGACTTCTTAAAACAGGACAGTATCACAAAATCCCCATGATAGAAGTTCTGAGTGTCCCATTTCTTTTCAAAAAAATTTTTTTGTTTTCCTTTTTTTTTTTTTTCTTGAAAGGGACAGAACAGCTGGTTCTCTTTGAGCTATTGATTTGGATTTAGCTGCAGTGATTATTTAATACTGCATGCGTCATTCATACCTAGTGTGTTTTCCACAAAAGGTTTTTTTTTGTGGGTTAATGAAGTTGTACATGTGTATGTCAGCAAGGACCTATTCTAAGCGCAGTGCACTCTGGAAGCTCTTCTATTTAATACAAAATATCCCGCCTAAAATTTCTGTTTAGTAAATTTGAATTTTTAGTCTTTTGTACAAATAATTTCATGGTATCATGGGCACTCGGGTTGGGATTAGTAGCATTTTGATTTGGTGAGCAGGTTAATTATGTATAAAGTAAGCCTTTGTTCATGCAGAAAGTTGCTTCATCTCTCTTGCATGCACATGGCATTATAGAGCTCATTTCTACAATGTGTAATCATAAAGGGCATCTTTAGAGACTGTTTTCTGCTAGTCACAGTAAAAAAAATCATAACCATAGAAATTAGAAGAGGTTATATGCTGTGATTCATGGGAGGACATTACCTTGTCTAAGAAAAGAGCTGCGTTTATGTATATGTGTGTTTGTGTTCATGCACACACAAATATGTGTTCTTGTTTGTGTAGTCTGTAATTTCTTGCTATTTCCTTTCTGGTTTTCATTGTTTCTAGAGCTGTCTAATCTTCCATTACTATCCCAGAACTTGACTTAGTGACTAAAAAAAATACTTAAACAGGAACCATTATTTTAGAGACTAACTCAAATAGCAAAACTATTTTAGATACTTTTTACTTCACTACCCCTAGAGGAATTGTTTTTAATACTTAATAATTTTAAATATGCAAATTGTGACTTCTTTAGTTATCTGACATAAAATGATATAAAATCAAATAGCAGAGAAAATACTAGCAGTAGTGTTCCTCAACATATTCAGCTAGCATAGTGATGCCCATCTAGCAAACACTGAATTAGCTGACCGTGGATATTATTAATATCTTTTCATTCATTTATTTGCATTTAATTATCCAAATATACCTACCTATAGAATGTGACAAATACTTGTTATGAGTTGATTATGCTTTAAGCTTGGGGAGTATAATGGTGAACAACAGGTAGTCTTTGCCCTCAAGAAAGTCCGTTGTCATAGGATGAAAGGGAAACTTTTCAGACCACCCTTACGGGTCATATATGTTACACTAAGCATCTCTAAAACATGTCCCTAGAGATGTAAAGAAAATTAATGAAGCACTCCTGCACTCAGGTAACTCATAGATTAATTAGTGGGCAAGACTCAGCAAGGTAAGGCCTGGTGGGGTGACAAATGAATATGGATCCTTTCGTTCTTCCCTCTTTGTTTCAGACAAATGCATGCCTGTCTCATATGTGCCAGGGATAAAACTTCCTAATTCTTCCAGTGACTTAGATTTCCACACTTAGATTTCCTGTCTGCCTTACTTTCATCTTTTGTCTTTCATTTTTAATCCTCTTTCTCATATTCTCTCATAGTTTCATAGGGAGAAAAAAAAAATCTAGTCACTCTGTTCTCAAAGACCTTCTGCTTGGAACAATAATTATTCAACAAAGAGGCCAGATTTTTTCAGGTATATTATCTCCATTGAACCATTTAAGCCCATTTTTGCTCTCAATTTTTTGATCATTTCAGATTACATCTGCAGAGAACCCCATTATTGCCACAAACTATTTAATCAACTCACTGACCTTCGTCATGCTATAGGCAAAGACCCACAGAGGTAATTCCAGCAGAAGTGAATTCCTCATGTTTGAGTTGATGAAAGGATAAAATCACTCTATTCAACATAAGTGACCCTATTTGGACTTTTTATTTTAAAAAATCCTGGATTAGCTTAGATTTGTCAGGGACCAACCTTGCATAAGATAAAATATAATTATATGACAATTTTAACCTCTTGAAATTGGTTTTGGAGGGAAACGAGATGCAATTAGCTGAAATAAGTGAGGGACGAAGGGAGAAGGAGAACTTTAGGATAGTTTTTAGTTTTACTTCCCCTGTTGGAGATGCTAAAATCAGATTTCTAAATGGGAAGTCAGTGTGTCAGAATGCTTTGGCATGATGCAGAATGTATTATTTATTTTATACATGACCAAGCAGGTGAATACATTTGGGCAAATCAAAAGTCTCAGGTTTTATGACTAAATCAAAAATAATTTTTTTTCTTAAAATGTCTAAATAACATCTATTCCATAGAGCTTTCTTTTTTTTTACTTTTTACATACTGTGAACATAGAACATAAAGCTTTCCCATCAAATATTTCTTCTGTAGGAAAGAGATACACTTGCATAAAGATTGGTTGTCACGTTTTGTGTTTATATACAGAGATATATTTTATTCTTTCTTGTCTGGGCAATTGGAACTGCCTCTAACTTGTTATAGTGACTCCAGTTTCTCCCTACTGCAGTCAGTTTTGCAATCTGCTGTTGGATTAATCTTTGGGAAACTGTGATATCACTCATCTGCTCGAAACTTGGAATGACCTCATATTGTTTCTATAACAAGAGTCAAATGTTCTGATACTTGAAAATGTTAATTTTACCTTATTAATATTATTTATTATTTTATTGGTTTTGTTTCAACCAAATGAAACTATTGTTCTCTGCCATACCAGACACAGACTTTCCCCTTTCCAAGCCTTTTCTTTAAGTGCACTCTCCGCTTTATTAGATGAGCTCCCTCTGCTCTTCTTAAATTTAAATACTTTTTACTGAAAGACTCAAAGGCCACTATTTTTATAAAGTTTTTCCATAATCTTCACTACCATAAGTCATTTCTCTCTTTCCCTAAACTTCCAATGTATCTTATACATATACGTTTACATATATAATATCTATCTATTCATCTATCTCTAAGAGAATGACTTGTAATCTTCACTGAGAATATAAGAATACATGTTTTATAAAAATATATGTTCTATAAGAGAATAACAATGTAATCACCATTGTACCACTTGTGGTCTTTCATACAATAGGCATGTGCTAATCATTTCTAATACAGAATTTGGTGTGAGGCTTGTCTGTAATCCATGGCTGAAAATCTAGAGTTGTGGAGATGCAGCAGAAAAAGTAGTCTCAACATAAATAATTTTACTGTGATGAACAACTAAAATGCCTCTGTATTATGTCAGAACTACAGAAAGGGGTATGTGTTAGCTATTGTCTAGTCCATACTAGTCAGAACTTCTAGCAAGGGAATAGAGAGTCCAAAGAAATAGCTTGTGCAGAGACAGTTGGCAACCCTAAAACATTAAGATGTGATGCAATGAAAATACTGTGCTTCACATTCAAAAGAGGAAAAGAGTAACAGCATGTGATAGATGTCAATATGTCATTCTGGTACCAATCAGGAAGAACAGTGAGATCAGAAATCAAAGGCACACCCAATTCAGGTATGTAGAAATGACATAATTCAAAAAGACAGCTCTAATTTTTCATAGATAGATGTCAATATGTGGTTCTGGTACCAATCAGGAAGAACAGCGAGGTCAGAAATCAAAGGGACACCCAATTCAGGTATCCAGAAATAACATAATTAAAAAGGTGGCTCTCATTTTTCATATCATTCAAAAAGGAGAGTTGGGTAGATAAGTTTTAATTCTGTAATTAAAGGCCATCTAAAAAGTTATTCAAAGTTTAATTTTAATTTATGTTATACTTCTGGGTTTCTGTGTAATAATGATAGATACCTATCTATTAATGTACATGTACCTCCTAAGAATTATATATCAACAGAAATATTCAAAAAGAACACTTTAACCTTTGGTTTTATTATAACTAGGAGATATTTCTTTAATTTACAGTGAGTAAGGGAAATAGACACTATAAACAAGCAGAGTCAGGAGGAGGTTCTATGAAAAAGAGTTAAAAATGGGGAGTATAATAGGTGGTAGAACAGAGAGATCACACAATGTTAACCCCAGAACAAGAGGGCTGTACCTTGAGTGGAAATATCAGGAATATGTCTGAGGTCTTGTGGGTCAGGGCGCTGGCTACTGAGGAGTCAATAAAAAGAAGGTTGAAAAGTGATCAAGACAAGAACTGGCAAAATACAGAAAATGCCACTTCTGGGAAAGAGGAAGATACACTGGAAGGACAAGTGTCTCTTTGGAGCCCAGTGGTTAAGAAAGGAAGGCAGAGGCTGCAGAGATGAGTATTACTAAAATAATGTGTAAAAAAAGAAGAAAAGGATGAAGAAGGAAAGGGAAGCTGTTTTTAAAAACTGCCCTTTATTGTGGCTATAGAAAGAAATATATTGATTTGAAAAAGTTATCTTCCCTCACCATAGGATCTCTTCCTGTTGTTGTACCAGGAAAATCCAACACAAATAAATATGAAAAATTAAGATAGGAATTCATCCTCTCTCCCCCAGCTGCAGAGAGGACGAAGACAAAATGACAATACTAATGACATCTCTCAGATGGGGTCTGCAGCTGCCACTGAGATGTAGCTGCTTAAGCACCTCCTTGATGCCTGTTGGGACTTCTGAAAGACACAAGGCCAGGAGCTCCTGGCCAGGACTTCAAGGCTCTGCAGCCAGTGCAGAAAGTGGGTCAACTCCTCTGAAACCCCTTTACCAATTACCCCTTTCTCCCTCTTTCTCTCTCCCACATTATCTTGCCAAATATAGACTTGGTAATTAAAAGGTTGATTGAAATCTGGGAAAGAAAATTAGGGACCCAGCATTCATACAAAAATACCCAAAGAAACCGCAGTAGAATAAGAATAAAAATTATCTGACATATTGAAATATTTAATGTAAAAATTATAGCCATAAAACTGTAAAATGATACTTCAAAATGAATTAAAAACAATTTAAAGAGAAATCACAGGTACAAAAGAGTATCATGAATTAGAAACTTAAAGGATACAAAGAGAAAAGTAATATAAAACTAGGTAATTAACAGAATGCAGGACAGAAATGAAGAAAATGGTAAAGCCATCTGAGAAATTTGAAATAAATTACAAATTTACGTATCTGGTATGTATTTTTTTTTTTTTTTTTTTTTTTTGCTGCTCAGGTTTCTAGGCTTCTCAGAGTCTATGACAATGTACCACAAACTATAGTTTAGACAACAAAATATTTTTGCACCATTCCAGAAAGCTGGAAAATCCAGGGTCAAGGTCCAGCAGGATTTGGTTTCTGATGAGGGCTCTTCCTGGCTGGCAGACATCGTGTACTCATAAGTCCTTTGCTCAGCGCATGCACTCCTTAACTTTCTCTTCTTATGAAGTCACTAGTCCTGTTGGATCAGGGTCCCACTCTTGTGACCTCATTTAATGTTTGTTAATTCTTAAAGATCCAATCTTTAAATGCAGTCTACTTTGGAGGCTTCAACATGCGAATTTTAGGGGAGAGAGATACATAATTTAGTCAATATCAGTGGCCCTTAGGGACTATACATAACTAATAGTGCTGCAGGGGATATGGAGTATAGACATGGGGAAAAGCGAAAAGAAGAAAACAAATGATGAGATTAAGAAGAATTTAAGAGAAAATGATAGATATAGAAGATAAACACAGAAGGATACAAATATATATTTTTGGTGTCCCAGAAGAAAAGAAAACAAAAAGGGGGGGCAGTATTAAATAGAGCTTAAAACCATTCTCAAGAAAATCTATTGAAATGAAGGCCTGAAACTATTATAAGATCAATTTTTTCACCTTTAAAAAGTAACCCAAGATAATTATCTCTAGAACATAGCAAAGAAAGGCTAAGTCATTTACAAAAAAACAAACAAACAAAAAAAAAAACAAGTGGGTTGACAACATAAGAAAATAAAGATAGGAACAGAAAGGGAGTGAAGGATTTCATTCATTCAAATAGTCATTCGAGTCCAAATCTATCAAATAACTACAGAACATGCAAAAACTTAGGGAATCTTGTACCTAGAATGAAATTTAAGGAAACTACTAGAATATGAGCTTTATAAAAAATAAAGATAGTGGATACTTTGACAGAGGTATTAGTGGTGTATATTTTATATATTTAACCCTAAATTGCAGATCTAAAACAAAGTTGTGGACAAGGGAAAAAGGAGAGTTTGTTGTATTATGTTATAACAAGGTAAAAATAACAAAAGCAAATCATGAGGGGAAAATTGGGAAAGAAGGAGATAAATGGTGACATTGGATATTATTATGAGTCATTTAAAATGGATTTTATTGCAGCTTACAGTGGTGACACAATATACATTGTCTGAAAGAAAAGGGAAAAGTAAAGGTTGTTGCTAAAAGTATTAATAAAAAAATGAACAGAACAAAACTTAACCTCTTTGATACCAAAAGAACAGAAAAACAAAACAAAAAAGAATAAAGAAAACAGACCACTGAGTGAAAGACTGTATGAATATGAATAAAAAATAAAATATGCATAATTATTTGCATTATATATGACAGGAAACACTAGAAAAACTACAAATTAGTAGACATGAATACTTACAGGGAATGGGAGGAATGGGGTTGAAGGAATAGGGCTGGGATTATAACTTCTCTGATTATGCTTCGGTTATATAGTTTTCACTTTTGAAACATGTTTTACATGTTCAAAAGTAAAAGTAAATAAAAAATGAAACCCTAGACTAAAATAAGAATATATCGATAATATAGATATGCAGAGAAAAGAATGATTTCAAGTGAGTTTGAAATAGTACTCTCTATATATGTAGTAGCATATAGTCAAAGAGTCCAAAGAGCTATAAAGAATTCTTTAACATTATGCAGTAATGTTTGTAGTAATAATATTGACATTCCTAATTTGTGTTTTTTGTATACTGTAGAAAAATCTAATAAACAGATTTTCAATGTATGGGGAAAAGAATACAAACATTAAAAAAATGAAAATCCTGAAATGTTAAATTTGTTTTGGAAATCTAAATATCCATGATTATATATGCCTTATCATTTTTCAAAGGAAAGACACAGAAGATATAGCACTTTCTTAGGTATCACCCTTCCACTGCCCAAATTTTGCCTTTTAAGTACCATTCTTCACCAAAAGGAATCAAGAGTACTTGGAGAAATGGCTCATTGCAGATTTTGGGCAAGGAAAGTACAAGGTGAACTTAGGTTGCCTTGTTGTGCTAGAAAGTAAGGAAACACTCACAGACTAATGGGGTTGAGTTGAAGAGTCAGGGCAAGTTTTAAGAGGTTCTCATTGGTCAGACTTTGACATTTTAGCATCCAAAAGAAAAATGACTAAAATTGATGGTAACTTTTGTAGTATATAAATATTCAGTTGTCCACAATAATATAAAAATAGAGAAAGTTTAAAAAAACATTATTTGGGGGCAGGGCCAAGCTGGCCGACTACAACAGTGGTGATTGGAGGCTCCCACTGAAAAGAACCAAAACAGTGTTTGAATCCAGCATGGGCAACCAGGTATCTGGGTTCTGTCATCAGGACTGACTAGGCAGCTAGCGTGACCCATAGAGAGGAAGGAAGAGCAGTGTAGGGCAGTGGCTCACCTGAAAGCCACATGGGGCAGTGGAGCACCCACCCTGCATCAAGAGAGGTGGTGAGTGAGCATTCTACTCAGCCTCGGAAACTGTGCTTTATCCACTGAACTGTGTAACTCATGAATTGGAAGATTCCACTAGTGAGCCCACACCACCAGGGCCTAGGGTCCCAATCGTGGAGCCCTGCAGATTCTCAACAGCTAGAATCTGCCTAACCCTGCCAAGTTCCTGGGGGTGTGGGGCGGCCATCACCACAACTTCAGCTGCCTACTGACTAAGCCATCTGAGCTCTTGAGGGAGGGGCAGCAGCCAACACTAGGGCTGCTAGCTGCCTAACACACTAAGCTACCAGGTCGGGGAAAGGGCAACATCCCTCTCTATAGTTCTAGGCCCACATTTTCCCTTGCTGAAGCCAGGGAGGCTGGAAGTCTTGGTCCCAAGAGGTATTCTCGACAGTCCAACACACCTGCTATGGCAGACTGTAGCCAGAGTGCCTCTTCAGGCTGAACCCTGACCTATTCCTCCTCACTGGGTGGGGCCTCCTTGCAGGAACTCCCAACAACTCGAGCCAAGAGCTCAGGGACAGAACGCTCATCTCCCTGGGCCTGAGACCCTAAGGAGAGGGGTGGCCATAGCCTCGACCAGTCGCAGACTTAGTCTTTCCTCCTCCGAGCTCTGAAGAATTCAGGCAGCTCAGACAAGTGGATTTTCCCCCAGAGCAGTATACTCTCTCCACCAAGGGACAGCCAAAGAGCTTCATTAAACTGGTCCTGCTTCCTGTGTCACCCAACTGGGTGAGATCCCCCAACAGGGGTTATCAGACACCCTATACAGAAGCATTCCTGCTGGCATCAGGTTGGTGCCCCTTGAGGTCAGAGATGCCAGAGGAAGGAGCAGGTATCCATCTTTGCTGTTCTCTAGCCTCCTCAGTGACATCTCCAAGCATGGGAGTGAACCAGATAAATAGAAGCTGAAGTGAACCTCCAGCAAACCACAGCAGCTCCACAGGAGATGGACATGACTATGGAAAACACATACAAACAGTGACAAAAAAAGCATCAACAAAAAAGTTTCCACAAAAACCTCTTTCAAGGGTCAGTAGCCTCAACGATTAAAACTAGACAAACTCATGAAGATAAGAAAGAATCAACAAAAAAACACTGAAACCCCAAAGGGCCAGAGTGCCTCTTGTCCTCCAAATCATCCCAACACCTCTTCAGCAAGTGTGCAGAACTGGACAGAGGATGAGATAGATGAATTGACGGAAATAGGCTTCAGAAGGTGGGTAGTAACAAACTCCACCAAAGTAAAGGAGCACGTTCTAACCTAATGCAACGAAGCTGAGAACCTTGATTAAAAGTTACAAGAGCTGGTAACTAGAATAACCCATTTAGAGAGGAACACAAATGACTTTATGGAGCTGAAAAACACAGCAGAAGAACTTCATGAAGCATAGACAAGTACCAGTAGCCCAATCAATCCTAGTCTCTGACAAAACAGACTTTAAACCAACAAAGATAAAAAAAGGCAAAGAAGGGCATTACACAATGGTAAAGGGATCAATTCAACAAGAACGAACTATCCTAAATATATATGAAACCAATAGAGGAGCACCCAGATTCAAAAAAACAAGTTCTTAGAGACCTGCAAAGAGACTTAGACTCCCACACAATAATAATGGGAGATTTTAACACCCCACCGTCAATATTAGATAGATCAACAAGACAGAAAATTAACAAGGATATTCAGGACTTGAACTCAGCTCTGGATTAAGTGAACCTAATAGATATCAACAAAACTTATCACCCCAAAATACAAAATATACATTCTTCTGAGTGCCACATAGCACTTATTCTAAAATTGACCAGTTAATTGGAAGTAAAACACTCCTCAGCAAATGTAAAAGAACTAAAATCATAACAAATAGTCTCTCAGACCACAGTGCAATCAAATTAGAACTCATAATTAAGAAACCCACTCAAAACCATACAACTACATGGAAATTGAACAGTCTGCTCCTGAATGACTCCTGGGTAAATACTGAAATAAAGGCAGAAAAGAAGAAGCTCTTTGAAACTAATGAGAACAAAGAGACAATGTACCAGAATCTCTGGGATGCAGCTAAAGCAGTATTAAGAGGAAAATTTATAGCACTGAATGCCCACATCAGAAAGCTAGAAAGATCTAAAATCGACACCCTAAAATCACAGTTAAAAGAATGAGAGAAGCAAAAGCAAACAAATCTGGAAGCTAGCAGAAGACAAGAAATAACTAAGATCAGAGCAGAACTGAAGGAGATAGAGACTCTAAAAACTCTTCAAAAAAATTAAATGAATCCAGGAGCTGTTTTTTTTTTTTTTGAAAAAATTAACAAAATAGACCACTAGCTAGACTAATAAAGAGGAAAAGAGAGAAGAATAAAATAGACACAATAAAAAATGACAAAGGGGATATCACCACTGACCCCACAGAAATACGTACTACCGTCAGAGAATACTACAAACAAAATACCTCAGTGCAAATACACTAGAAAATCTAGAAGAAATGGACAAATTCCTGGGTGGGGCCTCCTTGAGACTGAACTAGGAAGATGTTGAATCCCTGAATAGACTATTAACAAGTTCTGAAGTTAGGTACTAATTAATAGCCTACCAACCAAAAAGAGCCTAGGACCAAACAGATTCACAGCCAAATTCTACCAGAGGCACAAAGAGGAGTTGGTACCATTCCTTCTGAAACTATTCCAGAGAATTGAAAAGGAGGGATTCCTCCCTAACTCATTTATGAATCCAGCATCATCCTAATACCAAAACCTGGCAGAAACACAACAAAAAAGAAAATTTCAGGCCAATATCCCTGATGCACATTGATGCGAAAATCCTCAGTAAAATATTGGCAAACTGAATCCAGCAGCATATCAAAAAGCTTCTCCAACATAATCTAATCAGCTTCATCCCTGGGATGCAAGGCTAGTTAAACATATGCAAATCAATAAATGTAATCTATCACATAAACAGAACCAATGACAAAAATACATGATTATCTCAATAGATGCAGAAATGGCCTTCGATAAAATTCAACATCGCTTCATGTTAAAAACTCACAATAAACTAGGTATTGATGGAACATATCTCAAGATAATAAGTGCTTTTTATGACAAACCAAAAGCCAGTATCATACTGAATAGGTAAAAGGTGGAAGCATTCCCTTTGAAAACCAGCACGAGACAAGGATGCCCACTCTCACCACTCCTATTCTACATAGTATTGGAAGTTCAGGCCAAGACAATCAGGCAAGAGAAAGAAATAAAAGGTATTCACATAGGAAGAGAGAAAGTCAAATTGTTTCTGTTTGCAAACAATATAATTATATTTTTAGAGAACCCCATCGTCTCAGCCCAAAAATTCCTTTTGTTGATGAGAAACTTCAGCAAAGTCTCAGGATACAAAATCGATCTGCAAAAATCACAAGCATTCCTGTACACCAACAGTACATAATAAGGGAGTCAAATCATGAATGAACTCCCATTCACAATCGCTACAAAGAGAATAAAATACCCAGGAATACAACTTATAAAGGATGTGAAGGACCTCTTAAAGGAGAACTACAAACCACTCTCAAGGAAATCAGAGAGGACACAAACAAATGGAAAAACATTCCATCCTCATGAAAAGGACAAATCAATATCATGGAAATGGCCATACTGTCCAAAGTAATTTATACATTCAATGCTATTCCCATCAAACTACTATTGACACTCTTCACAGAATTAGGAAAAAGTATTTTAAATTTCATATGGAACCAAAAAAAGAGTCTGTATAGCCAAGACAATCCTAAGCATAAAGAACAAAGCCGGAGGCATCATGCTACCTGACTTCAAACTATACTACAAGTCTACAGTAACCAAAGCAGTATGATTCTGGTACCAAAACAGACATAGAGACCAATGGAACAGAACAGAGCCCTCAGAAATACCACCTCACGACTACGACTATCTGATCTTTGACAAACCTGACAAAAACAAGCAATGGGGAAAGGATTCCCTATTTAATAAATGGTGCTGAGTGAACTGTCTAGCCATATGCAGAAAACTGAAACTGAACCCTTTCCTTATACATTCTACAAAAATTAAGATTGGTTAAAGACTTAAATGTAAAGCCCAAAATTATAAAACCCCCAGACGAAAACCTAGGCAATACCATTCAGGACATAGGTTTCATGGGCAAACATTTCATGATGAAAATGCCAAAAGCAATTGCAACAGAAGCTAAAATTGACAAATGGGATCTAATTAAGCTAAAGAGCTTCTGCACATCAAGAAAACTATCATCAGAGTAGACAGGCAACCTACAGAATGGGAGAAAATTTTTGCAATCTACCCGTCTGACAAAAGTCTGATATCCAGAATCTGCAAGGAGCCTAACTATTCAAGAAAAAAACAACCCCATGAAAGAGTGGGCAAAGAATATGAACAGACACTTCTCAAAAGAAGACATTTATGTGGCCAAGAAACATACTTAAAAAAGCTCAACATCACTGATCATTAGAGAAATGAAATTGAAACCACAATGAGATACCATCTTACACCAGTCAAAATGATTATTATTAAAAAGTCAGGAAACAATAGATGCTGCTGTGAAGAGACAGGAACACTTTAACACTGGTGGTGGGAGTGTAAATTAGTTCAACCATTGTGGAAGACAGTGTGGCGATTCCTCAAGGACCTAGAACCAGAAATGGGATTGACCTAGCAATTCCATTACTGGGTAACTACCCAAAGGAATATAAATCATTCTACTATAAAGATACATGCACACATATGTTTATTATAGCACTATTTACAGTAGCAAAGACGTGGAACCAACCCAAATTCCCATCATTGATAGACTTGGTAAAGACAATGTGGTACAGATACACCATGGAATACTAGGCAGGCTTAAAAAGGAATGATATCATGTCCTTTGCAGGGACATGAATGAAGCTGGATGCCATCAACCTCAGCAAACTAACACAGGAACAGAAAACCATACACTGTATCATCTCGCTCATAAGTGTGAGTTGAACAATGAGGATAGATGGAAACAGGGAGGGGAACAACAGACACCGGGGCCTGTTGGGAGGTGAAGGGAAGGAGAGCATCAGGACAAATAGCTAATCCATGTGGGACTTAAAACTTAGGTGATGGGTTGATAAGTGCAGCAAACCGCCATGGTACATCCATATCTGTGTAACAAACCTGCATGTTCTGCACATGTACCACAGAGCTTAAAATAAAATTAAAAATTATTTGCCACGATTGAAAATGACTATTAAGTCAACTTATCCTAAAAATTGGCAATTGAAGAGAAAGAATTATACATATAGTTGGCTTATTAGTAGGAAAAATAGTTCTGGCAAACCAAATAGCCCAATTCATGAGGGAAAGTTTTTCTCTACATATAAACGTTAGCTAATAAACACAGAGAAATGATAGAATTGTAAAAGTACACACAAAAAAAATCTAATTATTTATATGTATTTGTGTGTGTGTGTGTATATATATATATATATATTCCTGTTGTGTATAGTTACTGCAAGAAAGCATTCTTTAGCAATCATTTGAGGACCTAATATTTACCTTTGATAAATGCTGAATGTTTAATATTGCCTTTGATAAATGCTGAATGTTTAATATTTGTATTATTTTCTCAAGCTTGATCATTTTAAGTAAGAGTTATGAGTGCCACTAAACTATAATAATTCAGAACTGGAAGTCATCTGGTAGACTCCCTTCTCTGTGTGCCATCTTATTTTATAAATAGGGATCGCTTCATACACACTTCTAACATGAATACTTTTTGGCCCATCAGTAGCTAAGTTAAAAAAAAATTCACAAACATCTAATATGCTAAATAATCATTCCAGCATATGAAAGTTCAACTTATATTGAAAAAATATCAGGCACTTCTTTCAGTTACTTGTTTTTAAGCTTTGGAAAATGAAAACACACAGATGGCCAATCTGAATCATCATGAATTTTTTCTTTTTCTTTCTTTTTTTTCTTCCCTCAATTGATATTTCCTCTAGATTAGTGTCAGACTGGCTCTGAGTGGCTGAGGCAGTAGTTTGAAGACTGGGGCATAAAAGTGCCCTCTCCACTCAATAACCAGCAAACTAATTTGATGTTCCTATTGACTTGAATCTCTCTGCTTTCTATCTTGAACCTATGAGTGTGTGACCTCTTCTGCAGAGATCTGTGGCTTCTGGGCATTTTGTAAAGTGCTGAAATTGTCTGGAAAACTACTCTCTATGCTTTGCAAAATAATGGAAAGAGTATTTCCTATCAGCTTCTTGCAGCAATCCCCCAATAATAGGTGGAAAATCTGTTTTAATTTTATTTCAGTTTAGTTTTGGAGAACCATCTTCAGATACTTAGGTTTTTAACTATTATTTCTTATCTCTTCTTAAAAGAAAAAAAAAGGATTTGTTTTTTCTCTGAGTTATAATTTCTTTTCCACTCTAATTCCTAACAAACAGCTCCTTATTTTCCTGAGTCATTCTATTTTTTTTTTTCAACAAAGTAGAAACACAAAAAATAATATCTGGCCAGCATCTCAATCTTGAAACAGCATCCATTTGCTAATGTGTTTAGCAACCAGGCAATTAAGAAAGAGGCCTTGCCTTTAATCATCTCAGAAAATTAGGGAGATTTTTCTCATGGTTAAATTGCATTTCTGAAAACAATTGAGAAGGCTTTTTTGGTACTCTTTGCAAAACTTTTGTTTCTCCTTGAGCTTTTGTGTATAGATTAGTCATTTAATAAATAAAAATCTCAATTTTCTATTTTTCCTTCCTTTTCTTGCCTTTATTGTCCTTTTGAAATGTTGCCAGGACTAACATGAGCTATTTTGGTATAGAGCCAAGTATACTTCTGTTTTAGCCATTTAAATAACAACACATGCTTTTAAGTTTCTGGAGTAATTTTGTGTTTGTTCCTTGATTATCTCAGCAGCAGGCTTTACCTGGAAGCCTTGAACCACTTTCTGGATATATTTATTTCCCCAGGCCCCGGGTCTTTATAGATAGCAAGAAGTCTAAAATGGCTTAGAGAAGCAATAACCTTTGTCCTGGGATTTGCACACATGGCAATGTCTTCTCCTTGCAAGGACAGTTATTTCTGATTCCCTGACTGACCTCTGAAACCTCACAACTTACCTGTTTCAATCAATTTGCTCTGCTGCATGTCTTAACTGAACTCCCTACCAAAACCTCTTCTGCTACCGCTATTCTGGTACTTCCCGTGTTGTTTTTGCTAAGCCAGCACAATATCTTCATTTCTGTATCCTCTAACATAAGATCTCACCTAGACTGGGGACTTGGTAAATATTCCTGAATGATAGCATTGACTGGAGAACACAGTGAATTGCTATCAAGGTGAGTTGGGAAGGGTAGGTTGTTGAAATTTTGTCGGGTGTCCTAGTGTGAGAAGCCGAAAAGGATGGAGTGGGTACCCAGGATATTTTCCTGTATGTTTCATCTCCTCTTTGTCTTCTGTATTTACTTACATTTAGCTTAAGTGAGTGTTGGTCAGTGTAGAACTGGAACTAGATTATTCCTCTGAATCACACTCTTATTGGCGATCCAACCTTTCCTGTTTCTTCCCTTTATTCCCCTTTCTCAATGATATGAGTCCTCAGTGTGGAGGAGACTATTATCCCGCTCACTTTAAAGATCTAGGGAAATACCTACTGATACTGGGATAGAAGGAGAAATTTGGGTTATGAGAAGTACACAGCACAATGAAGATGTGTGAACTATTCAAATAAATCTAAGTATCCTTGGCGGGATAAAATGCTTTAGGGGGATCAGGAGATAATAAACATAGGTTGAGCCTTCAGTGAGCAGGACTGGTAGGGAAGCAATGAGAGAGGTCAGAGAAAGGAGCTGTAGATTGAGATGCTTCAGTATGCTGGGTCCCTGACAGCCAGCGTCTGCTCAGATATAAGAGTGCCTTTGGGAAAGCCACAAGAGGGCTTTCTCCAATGCACAAGTAACCAGTTGCCTTAAAAATGAGCTTTTGTTCCTGTTCTGCTATTGTCACAGCCTTCCTTATAAAAACATATATGCACTTTGTTGACTGGTCAGATGATGGACATAACTCTGCCCTTGTGTAACTAGTGAGCATTTTGTCTGCAAGATTCTTTCAGGAGCCAGGAACTGTCTTTCTCTTTAGACTTTCGACTTAAATGCATCATATGAATTCGTGTGGCTGCTTGAAGATAGAAACTTGTTTTATTTTTCTCCTTTTCTTTTCTGCACCTTATCTTGCGCTAGCCTTAGTCTGGGAAAATGAAAACCCTGGGGGCACTTGGGAGCTTCTGCAGCCCAGACAACAGGACCCTGAAGAGCTCTCTCGTCTCCATGTTTTCATGTCCTTTCAAAATGTCAGTTAGTACCTTTAAAATAAAGTGTGCCGTCAAAGACACACACTCTTCTCCTGCCTGTCTGGTGTGCCAAAGATAGACATTACTCTGTCTGCTTCAGTTCTCAGCTGCCTGTCATGTTTGGCAAAAATTTAATTGCCTCTCCTTTCAAAACAACTTTTATTTGTTTTCTTAGCCTCAACATCTCCTCTAAAGGGGCATTTTTCTCCAGCAGGGGAATATAGACAGCTTTTGTTTCTGCTGCTTCATGATTAGCTTCCAAATGTCCTTTAAAATAAAATTGTGTGCCCAGGAAAGATGCCACAGGAGCCAGGCAGTATTGGTTTATTCAAGGGTGACAGTTCACAGAGGGAGCCAAGTTTACTCAGGTTTAACTTTGGGCTGTGTCTCCATTGCAGATAGCAGTGTTTCTTTACTGCCATCTAGACAATGATGTCATATGCTACCTTGGCAAATTGAACTAAATATTAATAATAATACTTCCTCTCACTGGTCTTTCTTTTATCCCAAACTTAACGTTCCTTCTCTTTAGAAGGCTCTTGCTCTGCATCCAGATGATTCTGTAGTAACCTTTCTAAACCTGGTTCAGATGTCATATGGAATTAATATTGCTTTCTTCTCTTTTGCCTTGGCACTTTTCACATATATTGATTACAGTACTACACTGTAAGAGAGCATGGTAGTATGACTGATTGCACATGTGCCTTACAGCTTAGCACTCCCATTCTCTCCACCCAAGACTCTGAGATGCTTAAGGTTAGGGATGGTGTCTCTGACCTTATCCATTCTCAACGTTGAACATCTCTACCAGTGGACATTTAAAAGACATTTATTTATTAAATGAGTAAAGGTGACTGGTGTTTTTGCACATAGGTCTCACGTTTCATACTGTCCTCAAGTATTATACTGTTGGATGCAAGTATTTACATGGGAGTGAAGGATGAAGGAAACAGAAAAGAGTTGACAGAGTAAAGAAATGGTGACTAGCTGTCTGCTTTGGAGCTCTGTGTAAGAAGTTATAGAATCTCTTGAGATTCACAAACAAAGAGAATGATAAGGTTTTACAACTGAGGACACAGGAGAAAATGTTAGAGGGTCGCATGATACACCTATGTGAACAAGCAGACATTCTGAGAGGGTAACGAGAAGGCAGGCTTTTCTGGTGAAAGGTTTAGAAGCAGCAGGGAAGACAGTGCCACTGGTCTATAAATAGAAAGGAAGTGGTGTGAATGTGAGTGTAGAAAGCCACTGAGGGAGTTAAAAAACATCTGGAGAGGCAGTGACTAGCACTGGGACTATCTGAAGTCTCGGGAGGAAGCTTCAAGAAATCCAGGTGAGAGATGAATTGTGCATAGACTCTGTTGTTAATACTCTCCTGGAAAAAAGTCAACGAGAAGATCATCTCTGAATTAGTGACATGGGCATGTCTCTCTCACCATTACCCAGTGACACCATGTATTGTGTCAGGACAAGCTCTTTCAAGGGGAAAGCAGGTAGCTTGAGTTTTAATTCCTCTTTTCTCACACATTATCTCCGGGACCTGGGGGAAAGCACTAACCCTCACTGGGGCTCAGTTGATTTATCTGTAATATTGTAATAATGGCATTTTATCTGCCTGAAGGTGAAGGATTGTGCTGAATGATTTATTGAGCTCTTTGGCTACTATAAAATCCATTCTATTTCCCTGGAAACGGTGTCAGTTGATGTGGATTTTCTTAACCGTCTGTTGTTTAAGTTATTTAATTGTCAAGCTTCATGATAGATAATTGTCACATAGGCCAGATAGGTCACGTGACTAAGAGCATGACCACCTTGGAAAAAGCTTTTTGTTTGCAGTGTTGAAAATCTGCATGTAAGCCACGTAAGCCTTATATTTTAATAAGAGGGTCAAATGTTAAAAGTGGGTTTTTCCATAAGATCTGAGTTGCATAGGGCTGAATAATATTTGAATATTATGTAGCAGTAGAATTGTCAGAAAAGTACAGATTTCTTTAACAGGTCTTGGCACTGATGAGCTTGTCAAAGAAAGGTTTAGATTTCTGCAGAATTGAAGCTTTTAAAAGGTTACATAAAATGTTTAAAAAACAACTTTATTTTTTTAGCAGAAAAAATTCCCTTTAATTAGGTAAATAATTCCTTTCCATTTCTACCCTCCCAATAATGAATAAACACAACCATGCTGTTTATTCATTATAAAATAGTACATACCTATTATAAGAAATATAAAAACAAAAGCCTAAAGAAGAATGTCACTCTCTAGCAATAATCATTGTGAATATTAACATCTCTCTTTCAATATATCTATCTTTCCATATCTGTTTTTTTCTCTCTGTGTGTTTGTGCATGTGTATGGGATCACACATACATATCTACACATACTTATATATACATATATAAGTATGCATATTGTTTTATAGCTTGCTTTATAATTTAATAGTTTATCATTTCAGAGTCATTTCAATGGCTTTCAACCTTAAAGGGAAAATGCAAACAACAAAGAAAATAACTTGGAAAGAACATGCGGAAAAATTAAAATCATCCTTTACCTTCCCTTTCTCATTCGAAGTTCTACTCTCCATGGATAACTGCTTTCAACAATTTTAGTTTTAAGTACTCTAATTAATATACTTAAGCATCTGTTTTTTTATGTTTTTAAAAATCTTTTAAGTTCAGGGATAATGTGCAAGTTGTTACATAGGTAAATGTGTGTGATGGAGGTTTCTTGTACATATTATTTCATAACCAGGTGTTAAGCCTAGTACCCATTAGTTATTTTTCCTGATCCTCTCCCTCCATCCATTCTCCACCCTCCAATAAGCTCCAGTGTGTGTGTGTTGTTCCCATCTATGTGTCCATATGTTCTCATCATTTAGCTTCTACTTATAATGAGAACATGTGGTGTTCAGTTTTCTGTTGCTGTGTTAGTTTGCTGAGGATAATGGCTTCCAGCTCCATCCATATCCCTGCAAAAGACATGATCTTGTTCCTTTTTATGGATGCACAGTATTCCATGGTGTATATGTACCACATTTTCTTTATCCAATCTGCCATTGATTGGCACTTAGTTTGATTCCATGTCTTTATTATTGTGAATACTGCTGCATTGAACATACATGTGCATTTTTCTTTATAATAGAACAATTTATATTCCCTTGGGTATATACCCAGTAATGGGATTTCTTGGTCAAGTGACATTTCTTTCTTTAGGTCTTTGAGGAATCACTACACTGTCTTCCACAATGGTTGAACTAATTTACACTCTTACCAACAGTGTATAGCATTTTTTTCCGTTATTTTTTGACTTTTTAATAATTGCCATTTGGACTGGTATGAGATGGTATCTCATCGTGGTTTTGATTTGCATACCTCTAATGATCGGTGATAATGAGCTTTTTTTCATATGATTTTTGGCCGCATGCATGTCTTTTTTTGGAAACTGTCTGTTCATGTCTTTTGCCCACTTTTTAATAGGCTAGTTTTTTTCTTGTGAATTAAGTTCCTTGTGGATGCTGGATATTAGACCTTTGTCAGATGCATAGTTTGGAAAATTTTACTCCTCTTCTATAAGTTGTCTGTTTACTCTGTTGATAGTTTTTTTTTTTTCTCTGTGCAGAAGCCCTTTAGTTTGATTTGATACCATTTGTCAATTTTTGTTTTTATTACAATTGCTTTTGGCATCTTTGTCATGAAATCTTTGCCTGTGCCCGTGTCCTGGATGTTATTGTCTAGGTTGTCTTCCAGGGTTTTTACAGTTTTGGGTTTTACGTTTAGGACTTTAATTTTTGTATATGGTGTAAAGAAGGGGCCCAGTTTCCATTTTCTGCCTATGGCTAGGCAGTTACCCCAGCACCATTTATTGAATAGGGAGTCCCTTCCCCATTGCTTGTTTTTGTCAGGTTTGTCGAAGATCAGATAGTTGTACTACACTACTTTCTGGCTGGGCTTTTGTAATTTTGGATAAATGACTTAACTTCTCTGTGCCTCTATTTCTCTATATGTAAAATGGCCATAAAATAATGTCTACCTGATAGTGTTGTTATGAGCATTAAATATGTGAGTACTGGTAATGTCTTCAGAGTAATGCATGGCACTTAGTAAGTGCTCAGTAATATTATTTCTTGGAGAGCTCAGTACCATGAATAAACGTGTATCCTTAAACTTGTGCTGCTGAAGGGAGAATGTCATAGGAATCAAATTCAAATAGTTTTTCTTCAATGCATGCCACCAATTATTCAAAATCATGCCATATATTAGATATTGGTTTACTTGACATATGGATTGTGGAGTTTTTTTGTGTAACCTTTTGTTTGGCCTGCAATTTATATATTTTTTTGTCTTGTTTCTTAGCCAAAGAGAGAAATTGCTTCATATGGTTAACCTCCTCCTGAAGTATATTTATTAAATTAATTTAAATAGAGTTTTGAAAATAGAGCAGCAACTAAGAAAGGCTTTCTTTTTGTTGATTATTGAATGTGATTTGATATATGTTTTCAGACTGCCATGAGCCCTTTAAGAACCAAATTTGATTCTCTGCCTGCTTCAAAGAGTAGCTCAACATGGCAAACACAAAGAATATTGCCTGACTTTTTTTCTACGGAACATTTTCTCACTTTCATTATTCTGGTTTAATGCATGGAACTGGCTGGCTGTGACTCTGACTTCTCAGGGGTTTTCTTCCTGTGGAAAACATCATGGAGAAATAAACGGAGTGACCTTTTGCACCTTCAGTTTCTTCCTCTCTAGTGCTTTATTCAAGCCTAGGCTCCTGGACTTAATTTTGGAGTTGTTCAAATAGCCTTAGTGACCTTCTTCTCTGAAAAGAGCTGTGCAGGAGTGCCCTATTCAGAGACATCCCCGTGTGGATAACCACTCATGTTTGGGGAACACTAAACAGTTCAGCATGCCTGCAGTTTGCAGAGTGTTGAGGGAGAAATGAAAAGATGATTCTGGATAGGTACATTGTAGAGGACGGGGGATCATGAAGCACATAGAACAATTTACTAAGGAATTTAATATTCACTCTATGCTGTGGAAAATCATGGAGGTAATTTTGGTAAAAGAGTACCATGATCAGAGTTGCATTTTAGAAAAAAAAATCTTTGGTGGAAGTTTTAAAGAAGAGTACAAGGAGAGAGACTGGAGAGAGAGAGAACTGATGAAGATTATTGAATTTAAATTTTTTTAATAATAGAAATTTAACATCAAAACAATTTTTAAAATTTGATTTTATTTTAGGTTTGTGCTGGTTTGTGACTTGGATATATTTTGTAATAGTGGGGATTCTAGTGTACCTATCACCAAAATAGCGAACATTGTACCCAATAGGTCATTTGTTAATGCTCACCCCTTTCCTATCTTGTCCCCCTTTTGGAGTCTGCAGTGTTTATTATCCCTATCTTTGTGTCTATGTATATCCATTGTTTAGCTTCCAGTTATAAGTGAGAACACACAGCATTTAATTTTCTATTTCTGATTTATTTCATTTAGAATTTTGGCCTTCATGTTGCTGCAAAGGACATGATTTCATTCTTTTTTATGGCTGCATAGTATTCCATGGTGTATATATATCACATTTTCTTTATCCAATCAATTGTTCATGGATGGCTAGTTTACTTTGTTATTGTGAATAGTGCTGCTATAAGCCTACAACTGTAGTTTCTTTTTTATGTAATGATTTCTTTTCCTTTGGGTAGATATCCAGTAGTGGGATTGCTGAGTCGAAGGGTAGCTCTATTTTTAGTCCTTTGAGAAATCTCTATACCGTTTTCCATAGAGGTTGTTCTAATTTACATTCCATTCCCACAACAGTGTATAAGCATTCTCTTTTCTCTGCATCCACACCAACATCTGTTGTTTTTTGACTTTTCTAGCGATTCTGACTGATGTAAGATGATACCTTATAGTGGTTTTAATTTGCATTTCTCTGATGATTAGTGATGTTGAGCATTCTTTTACATTTGTCAGTGCTTGAGTGTCTTCTTTTGAGAAATGTCTTTTTAATGTCTTTTGCCCACTTTTTATTGGAGTGGCAAAACCATTTTTTTTTTCTAGAGACCAGCTCTTGCTCTCTCATACAGGCTGGAGTGTAGTCAAGCAGTCATAGCTTCCTGAAGCCTTGAACTCCTGGGCTCAAGAGATCCTCCCGTCTCAGTCACCCAAAGCACTGGGATTACAAGTGTGAGCCACCATGTCTGGCCAAAACCATTTCTAATAGATTTAGTGAAACACACTATTCAGTTGAATGTGACTGAAAAAAGAGTTGAGGACAAGGTTCTAGTGTGAGTATAAGAGAAGGTTTTAGCAAAGAAGATAATGATTCCAGCTTTTAAGGTTGGGATTTATATGCCTTTGGGATATGCTGATAGAGATGTTTAGCTGGTAGTTGGAAACCACGGACTGGAGAGCAGCAGAAAGGAGACCTGGATACACAGGTCTAAGAAAAATCCATGTAGAGGCTGCAGCCAATGAAATTGGATAAGCTCCTTTTAGAGATACTCTTGCATAAGAAGAGGTCTGAAGACAGAAAAACCCATGGACCACGAGTGTTTAAGAGGTGATCTGGAGGAAGAGAAATTAGTGGTAGGAAAAGCAATCTGGAGGAAGAGAAATTAGTGGTAGGAAAAGCAACTTGTTCGTTTCTCTGTCCCCAGTGCCTTTCAAAGAAATGCTTATGGAAGGACTACTTGAGATTAAAAGGAAAATTTAGCAATGAGGAAGTGAAATCAGAACTAGTGAACTAGAAGCCAAGACAGAGAGAATCACGAGCAAGGAGACATTAAATTAAACTTAGGTGAACGGTATCCTTTGGATTTGACAACTAGGAAGTCATTTTCTCCTTTAGCAAGAGTTTGTGTTTCAGTGAGATGGTGGAGCCAGCGCTGTATTGCAGTGGGTTAAGGGGCTTGTGCTACATACGTAAAGAGAAGACAGTAAGGCAAATTAGTCTTTAAAGAAAGCGGAGTGTAAAAGGAAGGAGGTGGTATTTATAAACACGGTAAAAATATTATTTGTCAATAAGCATTTGAATTTGGAATTTTTGGGGGCGATGTAGGAGATTAAAAAAGAAAAGACCCTACAGAATGAGGAACAGAAAGAAGGAAAAGTAACTGTGGTCTCTCACTTGATATTGAACACTCATTATCTGGTGTTGGTTACTTTTGTGTGTGGATGTGTCATTTACCCCCATGAAGTTCATAAGCTGTTAAGAGGCAGAAATCAGAGTTTGTACCTATATCCTCCTCAGCATTTTTAATATGTGATCTGTGTATGTGATTATTATTGCTTGATTATGGACATTTAATATTACTGTAAAAGGAAGTATGTGGAAGCAACTCTGGATACTCTCTTCATTTATTGTTTTTAAAGTAGACTGAATGCTGAAGCAAAGGCACAGCTCTCTTAGCAGTCAGCATAGACCTCTTGCGAGGTAGTGGTAGGTACTTGCATACTTTAATTGGTTCATTTAGTTTTGGCAGATTGAACATTGTTACGTCTCTCTCCACAGGAAAATTGGCTTTCTTTTTGGTAAGATTAGGAAGTTGGTAACTCTATTGTTTAGATCAGGAGAGGGTTTTCTCTCTTCAAAAGGAAAAAAAAAATATGACATTATCCCAGTTTCTATTTCACCTATTCTGAAACTTTTTCTCTTCCAGTGGGCAAAGACATTTTTCCTGAGAAGCTGGTACATTAGCGTTCCAGTTACTGGGGAGACTCTGGGACCAAATAGGCTTCTAGGATCCACTGGCCTTTCCATCTTTTACATATCTTTGCCCCTCCACCTCTCTGCTTTTTTTAAGGGTAAAGGGAGAAATATTTCGCAGTTATGCCTTGAACTTGCTAATACCAGTAGGTGTCACTCTGGACAACAGGATAGAGTATCTCGGTTCTTATCTGTGGTTAGAATAGGCTGTGGCATTCCTGCTCCCAACCACTTTCACACACCTCAGGACTGACACACATGAATTATGACATTCTCTGCAATGCCAGTTTTACTTTTTTGTTGTGAAATAAGAGGGCTGGGAGAGCTGCCATTTCGTCTCATTCTCATTCAACTTGAATGCCAAATGTTTACACAGTTACACCAATCAACTAGGCAAGGAGAAAGTGGTTCAGGGAAAAGTGGAGGAAATACATATTTTAAAGCAGCATATCTGAATCGGGTGTTTAGGCACATTAAATTCTGGTGAGACTTCACACAGAGGGGGAACAGTAAATGTTCTCCTGAGTATTTGTGGCTTAACCCAGACTAGTACAAGTGAGCTGACCTCTCTCTACCTGTATAACTTCATTTTTTCCTATTTCTCTGGGTCAGTGATTCTCAATGAAGCTTCTGGACTAGAAAAACAAGAGGAAATTTTCTAAAATTCTCGGAAAGCAATACAGTTAATGAATCAACTTTTATCCAACTAATGTTTTTCTTTCGATACTCTACCTCCTCTCCACAAACCTTTGGAATTTGCTTCAGCCCGTTGCATGATCAATGAGAAATTGGCAAACAGAAAATACTGAGGAAAAAAATCAGTCTAATTGCTCAGATTTGTTTTTTTTGAAGAAATATGTTTGTAGTTGTAATGCTGTATGGAATTTTATTTAATCACATTTTCTTTTAGCATTGTTTGCATCATAGATGGTTTATGTGATACTGTGTGCATCAGTTTATTATATTCCACCAACCTGAACAATAATGAGGACTCACGCTCTGCACGAACCACCTCCCACGACATCTTTGATACTCATTTTACCCTATGCAGCCTGCCCAATCTTGGGTCACAGTTCTTGGTTGAACTTTTTATGTTTGACTTGGAATTCCCTTCCATCTCTCATCATATGTATAAAATCCAGCCAACTTGAGGCCCATCTTAAATCCCATCTCCCCCGATAAGGGAATCTTGGTAAGTCATAGAAATTACAAAGAAAGGAGGAACAAGGTGGTACATGCAGGAAGAAAGAACTTTTCTTTGGGAGGTAAGCGTGTGACAAATTTAGGGGCCTGTTTTAAGAGCTTTAGAAGCTCATGGGAGGAAAGATCACTTCCAGTAGGTGTGATGAAGCACCTTGAAGAGGGAGAAGTGACACTTGATTACTTGAAGGAAGAGATGGCTAGCCAGTGAAGAGTGAAGGGAACAGTCCTCTGGAAGGAGAGAAGACAGAAAATCATAGAGATGAACACAGCACAAGGGGGGACAGGTGATAGTGAGGCCAACTTGTCCAGAACGCAGGACTGATGACTGGGAGTCACTAGAGATCATTGCAATAAGACTTCTTACCCTCATTCTTTTTCTCTGCTGTGGCTGACGACAGAAGTAGTCCTAATAATTATTTAATAAAGTCACAAAGCATGTGACTTTGCTCCTTCTCTGTATTGGCTGTGATCCTCCATCTAGCACGTCTTCTATATTCTCTTTGTAGTCCTTTCCTACTATTTAACTGCTCCTTTGATTTTTTCAGTTTATCCATTTTACTACTAGATGTTGAGCTCTCATATCTTCTTGAAGATGAGTCAACATGAAGATGCACATTTTATAATAAGAAAAAGTAAAAGATAGTAATTGGCTTTTCTATGTTTTTTTCAAGGTTTGAGAGACTAAGACTATTTTGCTCGGGGTAATGTTAGCTCAAAATATGTTATAAAAAGCAAGAGAATAGAACTGAAAGCAAAAGGTTCATAACTAAAGAGGCAATCCTCTTATGGAGGTGGAGAGGGGACACAGATGGTATTGCTTTAATTAACATTTTTTTTGGTATCGTCAATGTAATTTCCTTCTTGAAAGATTATATAGGTGTGAAGTCTTTTCAGATGACATTGTATTGAATAAATGAAGACCTTTCCATACTAGAAATGATTTTCTCTTTAACAACTGTATTTTCAAAATGTTATGTTAGTACTGCTATTTTTTAGATATTAAGGGCACCTTTTTGTTTTCCCATGTTAAGATGACCTCAGGATTTTCCAAAACAAGAATAGCTGTGCTTCCAGCGGCTTGTTTTTAAAATTTCTATTATTTTATTCTCAGAAATTAATATATTTACTTACTTGGGAAATATCCACAGAATAATCTACAAGCTAGATCTGTAGGAAGGTGAAAAATGACTTTTCATTATGTGAAAAGTTTGAAATGAAATCTTCCAGAATCCTCTCTCTATGCTGACTATTTTATTATATAATGCAGTGAGCTATTGGATTGTTTCATAAGTTGTAAAATCCTTATTAATCAAAACATGTTGGTGCAAAGCAGAGGATTAATTGTTTGCTTTAAAAATTAAGGAAAGGGCACATGGAAGAGAAAAAGGATATTAAATAGCATATTTCATTTTGTTTGGAATTAATGAGACTCATGATCACCTTATTTGAGTTTCTGACCTTTATCATATTATCAAAATTCATTATGTGCAGAAAAATCTATGGAGATTCCATACTCATTTGTTATAGACTTAGATGACTTGAAAAAATTGCTGTAAACTTTAGAAACTTTGTTCTAAGTATTCCATGATGTCATTTTTTTTTTTTTAGAAAGAAAGAGGAAGAGATTTTAGAAAAAGAGAGAAAAGGAGAAAGAAAGAAACTGCAAAAGAAAGAAAAAAATGAAAGAGAAAGAAAGAGGAAGAGATTTTAGAAAAAGAGAGAAAAGGAGAAAGA
>CAUYQU010097087.1:0-75310 GCA_963574635.1 Cheracebus regulus | reverse complement strand
CCATCTCCAGGTGGAGAGGATCTTAAACAAACCTGGCTTAAAGTATAAGCCTGCAGTTAACCAGATTGAGTCCCACCCATACCTCACTCAGAAGTTAATCCAGTACTGCCAGTCCAAAGGCATCGTGGTGACTGCCTAAAGACCCCTCAGCTCTCCCAACAGGCCCTGGGCCAAGCCCGAGGACCCTTCCCTCCTGGAGGATCCCAGGATCAAAGGCGATTGCAGCCAAGCACAGTCAAACTACAGCCCAGGTGCTGATCCGGCTCCCCATGCAGAGGAACTTGGTGGTGATCCAGAATGCACTGCTGAGAACTTTAAGGTCTTTGACTTTGAACTGAGCCCCCAGGATATGACCACCTTACTCAGCCACAACAGGAACTGGAGGGTCTGTCGCCTTGGTGAGCTGTGCCTCCCACAATGATTACCCCTTCCATGCAGAGTTTTGAAGTTGTGGATGCCTGCTTGTCCCTAAGTGACCTATACCTGTGTTGACTTTTTAAAATTTCATTTTAATTTTTTTTTTTGAGACAGTTTCACTCTTGTTGCCCAGGCTGGAGTGTAGCAGCACGATCTCAGCTCATTGCAACCTCTGCCGCCCGGGTTCAAGTGATTCTCTTGCTTCCGCCTCCAAAGTAGTTGGAATTAGGTGCCCACCACCACGCTTGGCTAATTTTTTTGTATTTTTAGTAGAAACGGGATTTCACCACATTGGCCAGACTGGTCTTGAATTCCTGACCTCAGATGTTCCACCTGCCTTGGCCTCTCAAAGTTCTAGGATTGCAGGCATGAGCCACCATGCCTGGCCCATCTGTCTTAGTCTTTTTTTTGCTATAACAGAATACCACAGACTGGGTAATTTATAAAGAAAAGAAATTTATAGTGCTGGAGGCTGGAAAATTCAAGAGTATGGTGCTGGCATCTGGCAAAAACCTTGTGCTGCATTATCCCATGATGGAAGAACAAGAGACAGGTAGAGGAAATCTGACCAAACTCATCCTTTTTATCGGGAACCTACTTCTGTGATAATGACATTAATCCATTCATGAGGGCAGAGCCCTTATAACCTAATCACCTCTTAAAGGCCCCACCTCTCAATATCATTACATTGGCAATTAAATTTCAACATGAGTTTTGGAGGTGACATTCAAACCATAGAAGTACCCTTGATATGATAGGATGAAAATAGCAATTTATTTCTGTGGTCTTCCTGCCAAAAACCCATAACCCCAGTGTTATAAAAAAGACAGTTCCCAAATTGAGGGACATTCTACACAATACCTGACCAGTACTCCTTGCACATGTCAAGATCATCACAAACAAGAAAAGCTTGAGAAACTGTCACAGTCAAGAGGAGCCTAAGGAGACATGATGACTGAAAATAATGTGATACCCTGGATGGGATCCTGGGACAGAGAAAGGACTTTGGGTAAAAACTAAGGAAATCTGAATAAGCTCTGGAGTCTGGTGAGTAATAATGTATCAATACTGGCTCATTAATTGTGACAAACATACCATACATTATAATGTAAGTTGTTGACAATAGGGGAAACTGATTTTGGAGTATGTGGGAATGCTCTGTTCCTCACAATTTTTCTTTAAAACCATTCTAAAAATAGAGTTTATTTTAAAAGTACCATTTCAGAGCATCAAAAAGCATAAAATAGGAAGAAAAGATGTGGAAGGCCTCTGTGCTGAAACTATAAAACACTGGTGGGAGAAACTCAAGATGATATGAATAAATGTAGATCTATGTTCATAGATTGGAAGAGTTAAATGTAGTGAAGATGTAATATTGTTAAATGACATCCCAGTTTTAATCCCATCAGACTTTTTGTAAAAGTTGATAAGCTAATTCTAAAATTTGTATGAAATTTCAGAAGGACTTAGAATAAGTAAAACAATCTCAAAGATTGAGGTTGGATGATTTATGCTGTCAGGTTTCAGGACATACTATAAAGCTATAATAGTCAAGATAATATGTTATTGCATATGAATAATTATATAGATCAATGGAATAGAATATCAAATTCAGAATTAAACTTATACATATTTTGCAACTTGATTTTCAACAAAAACACCAATTCATTTCAGTGGGAGAAAGAAATCTTGTCAGTAAATAATATTGGAATAACTGAATATCCTTATGAAACAGAAAAGGACTTTGACTTCTACTTCATAGCATACACAAAAATCGATTTGAGATGGATCACAAATTTAAACATGAAAGGTAAGTCTAAAAGTATTCTTTTAGAAGAAAACATAGGAAAGTATCTTTTCAATTTTGGGGTAGGAAAAGATTTCGCAGGTCACAAAAATCCCGAATCTAAAAGAAAATGATAAATTTGACTTCATCAAAATAAAAAATTTCTACTAAGCAAAAGACAATGTTAAGAAAAATATAAGCCACATTTTGGGGGAAAATGTTCACAAAATATTCACATATATCTGACGAAGGTCATGTATTCAGTATAGATATCTCTATAAATACAGAGATATCTCTATGTATATATAGATGTCTCTAAATATAGAGATATCTCTATAAATATAGAGATCTCTCTCTCTATATATATATATATATTTATATGTATATATTCTGTAGGAGAGATCTCCTGCAAATCAATAATAAGAGAGAAAAAGCAGCATTTTGACTTTTCACAAAGGAAGCCTCTTCACAGAGGAAGGTATAAATATGGCTAATAAGCATATGAAAAAGTTTTCCATAATTCTTCCTCTTACATCTTCTTTAGCCACAGGTATCAGATAAGTGTGGAGGCCGGTAAAGGGAGGGGGAAGGATTGAATTACTTACTGTGTTAGTTGAGGTTCTTCAGAGACATGGAGCCAATAGAGGGGTGTGTGAGTGTGTGTGTGTGTGTGTGTGTGTGTGTGTGTGTGTGTGTGTGTGTATAGAGAGAGAGGGAAGGAGGGTGAGATGGATTTATTTTAGAGAATTGGCTCATATGATTGTGGAGGCTAGCAGACTGGAGCTCCAGGGAAAAGTTGATGCAGCTTAAGTCTGAAGGCAGCCTAGAGGCAGAATTCCCTCTTCCTTTGGGGACCTCAGGGTTTTTTTTTTGTTTGTTTTCAGACTTTCTACTGTTTGGATGGGGCCCACCCATATTTTGAAGGGTAATCTGCTTTACTCAAAATCTACTGATTTAAATGTTAATGTTAACCTCATCTAAAAAATATCTTCCCCGAAAGATCTTGAACAGTGTATAACCAAATATGGAGGTACCATGGCCCAGCCAAGTTGACACAAAATTAACCATTATACTCAGCAAACATAAACTGAAGCTTCCTTCCCTAGGTGTGTCCATTGGTAAGACAGCAGGGAAGGAGGGAAAGGTTCCTGTTCCTGCTGTCTTACAATCTGCTCAGGTGTAGCAGATGCGCACTCAGGAGGCAGTGCCTTTGCCCTGCAGGAAGGCATAGTGGAGTGAAGTGGGAGAAGGCTTTCTCAGAGAGGTGACAATTGAACTCAGTCTTGAAGGCTTATTGATGTATCCTGAGCTCCTAGAACAGCGCTTGACACATAGGAGGTGCTCAATACATTTTCGTGAATGAAGTCAGAAGCTATAATAAGAGAGGTAGAGTGAGATGGTGATGATCCTTTCATGCCTGGCTGAGAAATTGGATTCAATGGAAAGCAAAAAATAGGTTTTAAACAGAACTTGAGATCAGCACTGAGGAGTGGTCCCGGGGCAAGGTGGAGAACAAATTGCAAAAGGTTCACCCTGGAGGCTGGAAGAACAGTCCAGAGTCTACTACATTAGACCTGACCTGTTTATAAATAGACAGCTAACTAAGGCATTGGCGAACCTAATTGGTGAGAGATGGGGAGAAGAGAGATTTAGGAGGTGGAAGCGAATGTGGGAGAGGGTCCAGGCATGGACCTAGCACTGGAAGGGCCTCCTTACACCCTTATTTTACAGGTGAGTCTGAGACCCAGAGAGGGGAGGCAACTTGTTCATGGCCACACAGCATGCTGACAGTGTACACTGAACCAGAAATCCAGGTCCTGTCTCTGGTCACATGCTCTTTTCATGCCAGATGGCCTGCACTCTCTCTTTCTCCTAGCCAAGCTTGTCCTCGGAGTTAGCAGTGTCATCCAGGCAGGGTCCCGGGGCCTCTTCACACAGCGCCACCTCTGACCGCTGTTAAACAGTCCTGAGAGTCAGTAGGACTATGACGGAGAAGCCTCACCTGAAGCTTCCGGGCTCAGCCCTTGTCCTGGAGCTGCTGCCTGCTATGCATGGCTCTGAGGCTGACCCCAAGTGGTGGTTATTATTTTAAGTAATTCACGTTGGAGGGAGGAAGTGACTGAGGAAAATGTGAAAATGAGTAGCTATTGCAAGATGTGTGTGATAAATGAAACAGGGAACATAAAGACAGACGAAGAGGCACATCTGTTATTTTTGCTCCTTTTTATAGCAACCTCTAAGTTTGACTTTTCACACTAAGTAGGAACCCTTTAGTTCCTGAGCAATTCCTGATTCAAGCCCTCATTAGCCCAGTGGGAGCTATGGAGGGGGCCAGGGTCCTGAGAGCCAATGTGAGCCCCTAGAAAAGAGTTCCCCACCCCAGTCCTCCAGGTTCTCCAAATGCGGCAGGAATCAGACTTTGTGCAGACGGGGTTTGGTGGCCTGAGAATGCCAGCTCTTCTCTGGCTTCTGCTTCCCCTCCCTCTACTGAAGGATGGTGTGGCTGACCTCAGTCAGTCCCTAAACCCAGGACATCTGTACTCAAGCTGTTCCTAGCAAAGCAGCCTGGTTGCGAAGGAAATGCTTTCTGTAAGAATATGGACACTTTCTCTTTAATATGAGAAAATACTGGCATTCTCTCCTGAATCATCTTTCCTCTTTTTGGAGGTGGACAGTGTGCCCAGTGCCCATGTGCTGGTAGGACTTGAGCATAGGGACCGGCTGAAGTCATAGAGGGACAGGGCTGATGGTATCACATGATTCTGGGCTTTTTTTCAGGAGGAACCGTTCTCCATTGGAGGTTCATCTACTGCTGTAAGGAAGGGTTTGAGGGCTGCTAGGGGCAGGGGACCACTGTCCCTGAATGAGATAACCCCAAGTCTGATTCCCCATGAGGTACCTTCTTTGGAGTGGAGCAGTGAAGGCTCTGGTTAAAAACCAGATCATCGTGGGAGAGTGTATAGATTAAGCTGTTTAGTTATTCACACCTCAGCTCTCATCAGTTTGTTTCTGTTGATTGTATGCTGAGCTGTATGTTAAGCCTCACTGCATGGTTCAGGGGGAAGAGAAGGCCCACTCTTGCCAAGGAGGAAGTCACCCCCTGGGTGGAGCTGGAGCAGCTTCAGAGAAATAAAAGGGATGTCTGAAGGCTGATGAGAGGGAGGACAGAGGCAAGACTGCCTGCCAAGAGCAAGGGGTGGGAAGAGGGATTCAGGAAAGTGATTGAATACTTGGAATAATTGCCATGAGGCACGCAAAAGAGAGGAAAATGGCTTTTTCTAGAAGATTGGGGGGCTAGGTTGGGCTGGAAGCCAGGAGTCTGCAGAGCTGCCTGTCAGCTCAATTATGTTATTTTCTTCAGTAGTGGGGACAGCTTGGAAGCAGAAGTGGATGATGAAGTCATCCCTGGCTATGGATTGGCCAGGAAGCAGGTACAGCAATAGAACCAGCCCTTCCCCTTTTCTCCTTTTATTTGGGACAGCAAGTAAGCAGCAACTAGGTGTGGCAGTGGAACTGAGTTCTTGCCAAGGAGATGTGAGAGGAAGGCACTGGACGGGAAGGCTCCTGAGTAGGAGGATAGACTGCGGGGCACTTCTTTCTGTTCTTCCTTCCTATTGCTTCCTCCTCATGCTGTCTGGATGTGGACATGATGGCAGGAGCTCAAGTAGCCATCTTGGACTATAAGACAGTGTGCTAAGAATGAGCAGGCAGCAAGAGAGGAGGAGTGTGGGTCCCTCAGGCACTTAGAGCCTCCATGTTGTCTCTGGGCTAATCACCTCCGGATTTCTTTCACTTGAGAGAGAAATAAACTCTCATGATTTTAAGAACGGTTATTTTAGGTTTTCTGTTATATGTCATGAACCTAATTCTAATAGAAACACACCACATGTGAGGGAACCGTGGGTATTATGAGAAAGTAAGTAAAGTGATTGACCAAGGGGTCTTAGCAAAGGGAAAGGATGAGAAACTGGGAGATGGCCAGAATGCTGGAGAATGGGGACCCAGCCCTTGGGCTACTTATACAGCAGAGTAGCTAGTGGGAATAGAAGGTCTTGAAAAAGGAGAACAGGAAGTTGTGGTTAGAAAGTGGAATTTCTGATTTTATGATTTCAGACTTGTTTGACTAAATGTGGTCATAGTAAGTGCTAATATTCCCCAAATACTTCCTATGCAGCCAGCTCCCTTTGAAGTAATTGGCGGGCCTAATGTCACTCCTGGTATAACTCTCAAAGGTAATTGTTTCTTTTTTATTGGCCTATCTCATAAATAGGGAAACTGAGGCTCGCAGAGGTCAAGAAACCTATCTGAGGGGACAAAATTGGCAATGGGCTGGGTTGGCATTGGAACCCCAGCAGTGTGACTCCAGAGCCCAAGCTCTTTTTTGTTTTTATTGTTTGAGCTGTAGTCTCCTTCTGTTGCCCAGGCTAAAGTGCAATGGTATGATCTTGGCTCACTGCAACCTCCAACTCCCAGGTTCAAGCGATTCTGTTGCCTCAGCCTCCCGAGTATCGGGGATTACAGGTGACCACCGCAATGCCTGGCTAATTTTTTTGTATTTTTAGTAGAGACAGGGTTTCACCACATTGGCCAGGCTGTCTTGAACTCCTGACCTCAGGTGATCCGTCCCCTCCGCCTCCCAAAGTGCTGGGATTACAAGTGTGAGCCATCGGACCTGGCCAGAGCCCAGGCTCTTAACCACACCTGCTCCTCTGCCCTGTGCCTCCTGGGGGACTGCCCAGTGGGCAGAAGAGTGGGCAGCAAGCAAGCTGTACCAGACATTGAGGATACAGACCAGGGCAAGGAATGGCATCATACAGCTGGGTGACCAGAGCCTTGACAGGGTGTGAAAGAGCAGAGATCTGGCCCCCAGTAGTGCACCAATCCTGCCTCTGGTCCTGGGGTCCTGAGGGCTTGGAAGAGTCGGCAGGAGTCTAGGGAACCAGCAACCTGCAGGGTGAATTAGATTTTGATGAAAGCACAAAAAAAAAAAAAAAAGGGTCGGCTCTGGGGACAGACAGCCTGGGTCTGGGTCTTATTTCCACCTCCTCCTGGCTGTGTCACCTTGGACAATTACTGAAGCTTTTGTTCCTCAGTTTCCTCTTGGTTATGGGCATAATAATAGTTCCTTCCTCATAAGATTGTGAAGACTAAATGCACTAACACCAGGGAAGCACTTACAACAGTGCCTAGCACCCAGCAAGGACCCAGTGACATTGCTGTTATAGCTACTGTTGCTTTTCAGAGCTTTGTGGAGAACCTGAGGAAAAGGGACAGGGTAGAACGTGGTGAGGAGGGATAGTGAGGAGAGGTTCTGAGTGGACCAGCAGAGACCACAGGCTGTGCCTCTCTTCCTGTAGCCAAAGCCCCTGTCCAGGAAGGCTCTGACTTCTGTATGTCACTCCGGACAGGCCCTAGGCCTCCTCTCCTAGGACTATTTGCATGGTAGTCTTATGTTTTCAATGTAAGGAAAGGCCCAGTCCCTTCTAAATAAATGTCTGAACATCTTGGGAAAGATGAGTTTTCCTCTGAACCCCCAAACTCCACATGCCCACATATCACCCAGCACCCACACCAGGGTCACTGTCCAGTAATACTTGTCAGTTGATGGCATGGACTGCCCCAGCTTTGCCTGCATGGCCAGGATGGGGCCTTCCCTCCCTGTCTTGTCGGGTGCCCCGTCACCGGCCCCAGGCCCTGGCTGCAGATGTTGCCTTTGGCACTGACTGCTCCACACTCTTTCTGGCCCTGGAGGGTCCCACACAGTCTTTGTGTGGCCAGCTATTTACTCATTCATGTCTGTAGCTATTATTAGGCACCACAAGAAACATTCTGGGAAGGCTGAAATAAATATGGTTGAGGACAACAGTGAATCTTTTAGAGAACCAGGCACCCCTGGGCCAAACAGGAGTCTAAACAGCCATGGGACCGTGGCAGGTCTGGTTCTGGAGGGCACAGCTCTGGGTCCTGTGCTCCTGCAGCCTCAGAGCCCAGGGTCCAGGCTTCACTCTGCCACTGCCCCACTATGTGAAGCCAGGAAAGTAATTTCACCTCTGCAGGCATCACTGTGCCAATCTGTGAAATGGAAACAACATCCCTCAGGGGCTTTCAGAGGCCCAAGCCAAGGCATAGAAATGAAAATGCAGTGGGTGTATTTGAGCCCCATGCTGAGTAGCAGGCACTCTATAGGCACTCTGGGAAGTACCCAATCAGCACCTGTGACACCAGGACGGTGCCTGGGGAGCTGTGAGAGGGATTAGGTCTCTTGCCTGGATTCACGAAGCTAGTGAGTAGGTGGGCTGAGCTCTAGATCTTGGAGAGCCTGGCTGCAGAGCACATGCTGTTTCAACTGTGCAGCTTCAAAAAAGCCCAGCACTGCCTGGGGTATCGGGGAGGCCTGGGAAATTAGGTGGGCAGAAGACAAGAGGGGGCTAAGACAGACTTGGGGAGAAAAGCAAGAAAAGGAAAGCATTCCAGTTGGGCACATGAGGCTGGGAGGAGCACAAGGTGGGTTCTGGGGTGTGATGATTTCTCTGTTTTTTTATTGGTGGTAGTTAATGGGTGTCTTCACTTTGTGTTAATTTATGGAGAGCTGTATGTTACAACTTGAGCACTTTTGTGTACGTATGTTACACCTTTTTGAAAAGGTCAAAAAGATGGTGATTTTGTAGCATACAGTTTTGAATCTTAATGTATTTTTAAAGTTCATACTCAATTACTTATACAGCTCTCCTCTGCATCCGTTCAAATGACATTAAAAAATATGCTTAAGAATCTGAAAATATTCAGGTAAAATTCCCCAGAGTCTGGGTCAATGTATGGATTTCAGAACTGAAATTCTGGGAATTTCTGACTTTTCCTTGTGGCTGGCAAGCCCCTGACATGGAACCCATCACTGGTTATAGGGCCTCCTTCCTTTCCTTCTGCTGCCCAGCAAGATGACTGTCTTCTTCAGCCTCCCTGCATCCAGGCTGACCACATGACTCATGTTAGCCAATGACATGTGAGCAGAAGAGTTCCATGAGACTTTGGGGAATGTCCTTCTTTATCTCTTCCTCCATCTTGTTCACTGAACTTTGGATGTGATGGCTAGAGCTTTAGTGTCCACCATGGAACATGAGGACAGGGATGCATCTTTGGGATAATAGAGTAGTGAGCTAAAAGGAACCTGGGTCATCAAAGACTGTTTAAATGGAGCCTCTCTCCAGCCTTGGATTGCTTACCCCTGAACATCTGTCACATGGTAGAGAAACAACCACAACAACACATGTGTATCTTTATGTTAAGTCTTGTCATTTTGAAGATTTCTGTCCCTCAAAGCTGAACCTGATTCTAGCCCCATGAAAGACACAAAAGCCTTTCCTTGACCTCCTTGGGCAACATGGTCAACCAAGGATCTGATAGGAACCTACCCTTTGATGTGCCCAATATTGGGAAACCAGGAGGTCACTTACCACCCTGAAAATGCCATTCACCACTTCAAGCGATTAAGCCTTACATGAAAAATCAATTATATCACTCAGGTGATATAATTTTAAGAAACCCAGGGAGTCTTCCAACTACCTCTTTGACATACATGGTGCCTGAAGTTCCATCTTTATACATTAACTAATAAGATTATACAGCTATGAGGATTCCTATGCAAATACAAGTGATTGTAGGCAGAGGTAGTGTATCATCACCTTTTACATTAGCATGAAGCCATTTCTCTTAGAATTAGAGACTAAGTTAGAAAATTCTCAAATGAATGGGAACTTGGGGGACTATTTAGCCCAGTTGTTTTCAAACTTTGCTGCAGCAAGCCCTTGCATCCTGTGATGGTACCCCAGAACTGCCATTGATGAGAAAGGGAAGAAGGGCGAGAGGGAGGACACAGAGTCAGGGTTGGAGGCCAGTGTTCTGCTGTTAGAAAGTTTTAAAAACTGTGCCTCTTTTTTACTTTATAGGCTGAAAATCCAAGGTTGCCAATAGGTTAATAAAGCCTGAATTCAGACAGTGAGTGGCAGAGCCAGACCTAGAATTCAGCTTTCTGACTCGGGCCTGTGCTCATTCCACAATCCCATGCTTCCTTAGCATTAGCTTCAGACCTGTATTAAGGAGATGAGATAGTGAGACTCCAAACAGGTGAGTCTTGATGGGCAGAGAGTGTAGGACAGATCCTGGTCTGGGCTTCGGTGGGGAGAGTCATGGTCAGCAGACAGTCCTGGGTACTTGAAGTAGTCAAGTGCTGAGGCAAGGAAAGGGAGACCACCAGAGATACCTGACCAAATTCACAAATTTGTTGAGACGCAACATTTGTGAAATTTCCTCCCCTAATGCCATAGTAAATAATGCTGTTTACCTTAGTACTGTATAGCTTCACAGTTTTCAAACTGCCCCTACATTTTTACTTTAACCCTCACAAACTCCTACTTTGAGGGATAGGTATTATTTTTCCAGTTTACAGGTGAGAAAACCAGTGCATTAGGGATAGGTAGGTGTCTTTCCTGAGCTCACAGAGTTGTGACATAAAGCTTGTCTCCTCCTGATGCCCTGTTCTGAGCTCTTTCCCCCATTTTACAGCACTTCTCACATTCTAGGAACTGCCAGCCAGTTTCTCCAGCCTTCTCACCTCCTTGCAGATGAACACCAAGATGTTTAGGCAACAAACATAGTCTGTTTCCACACTTGCAAGTCAGCTGACCTGTTGCCTGGCTTCTTGATTTTCCTATGAGCTTCATGATTGTAGTCATAGGTGCTAGCACCAGGAGAGAGAGAGAGAGAGAGAGTGTGTGTGTGTGTGTGTTGGGGGGATGGGCAGGAGACTGCCACAATTCTGCATATGGTTCCAAAACATATGCAGAATTTCTGGGATGTTGGAGGAGGACATCTTGTACCCTCTTGTTTCTCTGCCATCGACACTACTCTTAATCACAGCAACTGTGTTCCTTGAAAGGAGGAAAGGGGAAAACAAGTAAAAGAAAGTGCTGCTCTGGATCATAGAGGACCTGGGGGTTGACTCCAACATCCATTGCATCTGAACCTAAGTAGCAGCGATGTGGTTCTGGAGTTGAACCCAGCTCCTGGGGAGGGCTCTTGGCCAACTAAGCCAACTATGATGATATCATCCCCTTGTCAGTGATTGGTTCAGGAACCCAAGCATAAGCCAATCACTGCATGGCATCCCCCTGGTGATTATCAGTCCCAAGCTGGAGAAGAACTCTCTCTCTCTCTCTCTCTCTCTCTCTCTCTCTCTCTCTCTCTCTCTCATTTCTTTCCTCTCTCCTGCTATTGTCCAAGTTACAGCTGGCCTCCATCCCATGAGGACAGCTCCTCTTAGGCAGAAGCCGATATTGTAGATGGTAGAGCAAAGGATGGAAAGAAGCTGGGGTCATAGACTACTGATCAGCCAATTGTGGAGCCCACCCCTCCTCTAGATTTCCGGATAGGTGAAATAAATTTACCTATGGTTACTGTTACTTTTGTGAAAAGACCTTAACTGACACACTGATTTTTAGGACACAAGAATTTATTGTCTTCATAAGTGGAGGTGGAATCTCACCAAGCAACCCATATATGTGTTCAGTTGTCCAAGGTGACCTGGAATGTGTATTTATGAGACTGCTGGTCAAAGTTAGAGGGCAGTGTCTGCATAGAAAGGTACTCCTGTGATCTCCAGGTTCACTTCAAGGATAAATAAAACTATGCTAACGTGTTGATGGTGGATAATAGATTAACATGTTATAATTTATCAGGCCTTCATAAATATGATGTCTAAACACGGAATGCCATTTATGGTGACTCTTTAGGGCAATGAGGCGGGACTTCTTGCATGGTCTCTGCATACCACAAAATGTGGAGCAGGATTTAGCAAGCTTGTGAGCCCACTTTGGCCATGCACATTCGTTCTTCATTGTCTATGCTCTCGTACTACAGTGGCAGAGTTGGGAGTTGCCACAGAAGCTGTCTGGCCCACAAAGTCTATGATATTTATCATCTGGCTCTTTCAGAAAAAGTTGGCTGGTTTCTGGCATTCACCATGGTCTACTTGGCCCGTAAGTAACGGCAATCCAGGCAAACTCTCAGCACAGCAAGACTAGACTGTTACATCAGTAACTACACTTGTGGACAATGATCTATTTTCAGGGCATTGAGGCAGTATACATCACTCTTATTGTAGCTGTTCTTGTTGTAGTTCATATGTAATTATTTACATATTAATAGATGGCAAGTTATATTCTATAAAACAAATCCTATTTCCATTTATTTCTATTATAAAATCAGGTATGTATTCTTTCAGAAAACCATTCTCCACTAGATTGCATTGAAAATGTTTGAGGATATGGTTAAGGTGATGGCTACTTATATAATTCTTTACAGTGCTCTGAGTGCAGTTCTAACAGGACATCACCTTTATTCCAGCCATAGAAGATGCTTCAGGTTAAATTTCTCTCCATCAGGAACACTAGTATTTAAGTGAAAGCTATCAAAGCCTTTCCCAAGAGCAGAGGTTCCAAAAGGGAAGGGAAGAGAGTGTTATTGTACTGGGAACCTATGAGGCAGAGGGGGCTGCAGAGTAACAAAAGGGCATATGTGCCAAAGACAAACTCTGCTAACTGCACAGTTTTGCAGTGGACCAGCCTCAACCAAGCTTGACCTATTTCCATGCATCTCAGATGAATTGAATGATGAAGCACTTAATATGGTGACAGCTTCTATAAAGCAATAATCGTTTTCTCCACTCTTTTCCTGCTACCCTGGAAGGAGGCAGAGAATTAATTCTCAAGTTGATACAATAATGTGATCTCAATAGGGCTGCTTGCCAATGAGGCATGTGTTGGGAGGGGTAGGCCAAGGGAAGGGGTCTGATGCCATCAGGAAAAAGAAAGGTAAGCTGGTAACTCCATGCCTTTTCAGTCTGCACTCTTGAACTGAGCTCCACTAGCCTGCAGCTTAATGATCTAAAATGCAAATCTGATCATATCATTCCCCTATTTAAAATCTTGCAATGGTTTGGAATTTGAACTCCCATGATAAAATCCCAATTCTCCGTGCTCTGTCTCCCACTGAGCCACCCAGCCTAGTCTCTCCAGCCATGTTGAGCCAGCTATACCCCATCTTCCACTGCCAGCCTCTACCCACAGTACCTCGTCCTACCTTCTTTACTTGGCTAAACGTCCTCATCTATCACAATTCAGGTCAAACGCTACCTCCTCTGGAAACCTTCCTTGCTGTTCTGCTCCCTGCCCACTACCCTCTCTGTCACTTCCAATTTGGGTTAGATGGATCCTTATTCTACTATAAGGCACTGTCTGTCTTCTTCATGGAAGTTTAAACTCCTTTGTAGACACAGACTGTGAATGACTGATTCTCGTTTCCCTAGCATGTCACACAATGCTTAGCATATAGTGTACATTCCAGCCATGTCTACCCAATGCATGGAGGCTTTAGAATTTAGGACAGTGGTTAAATGACACATACTTTGCTGTGGTCATGGTGTTAGGGTTTGAAACATTCCTTGGTGCTTCAGAAGTAGACAATCACAGTGGAACACTCATCCCTTTTCTCTTCTCAGGCACCCAAGGAACATTAAACATTTTTAAGCAGCTGTCTTTATAGGGCATTCCTTTGAAAGTCTCAGCCTTATACAGACCACCAACAAAACGTGTCTAGGGGCCTGCACTGGCTTGGAAATTAAAAAATGCATTCTCTTAGCTGAATTCATCAAAGGGCAGAACCTGACCCAAGTGTTTCTAACCCAGAGCCCGGCCTTTAAGGTAAGAAAAGGCGATTCTAGGTCCATTGTGTCTAGCATGTCATCTAAATGTGATCCGAGTGACCTTGTTCCAATGACGCTGTTTCTGGCAAGTACAGAAACACACTGTAGCAGTGTAAAATGCCTGAGGTGGAACAGAATCTTTCTGTACTATGATGCGTCACTTGGTTTATGGATTAATAATAAATATCTTTACCCTTTGAAACAAACTGGATAAATTGGAACCAATGCAGGAGAAGAATATCTGGGAGTGATACTATGACAGAAGGAGGATCCTTCTCAGCCTGGAGATATGAAGGCTGAAAGGTGGCTTCATATCCAGGTTCAGGATTATTAATGATTTATCATAAATTACAATGGATAGAATTTGTGCTTCATAAGGGAATGGAACAAGGGGTTTAAATCCTTGTTCTGTTATAAAATTTATTAAAAACAAGACCGATGAGGTAGAGTCTTGTGCCTGCAGTTGACCATGCAATGGCAGGCCCTGGCTCTCTGATGACAAGGTTATAACTGGGGCATTTCTGCTCACCTGGCAGCAAGATACCCTCATCACAGACGAAGTGTCCCAAAGCCACGAATCAGCCCCTCGAAGGCCCAACTTGTTAACATAAATGTAAAGAGGCGCAAAAACAGCATGTACTTACCGCAAACTCCTCCAGCACATGGGTGAAATGTCACTTACATAATCTGACAGGTTGCAGTTGTGCTGTATGGTATAAAAAACTGGCTTTTTAAAACCAGTCGCAACCTCTACATTTTTGAAAAAGTCTCTCCATTTTATATTGAAGACAATGCTCACAGCATGAGTAACACCCATCAGTTATCAGTAATTTAGCAGATGGTGCCAGTGTTGACATTTGTTCTGGCTTAATTGTGCATGAGTGTGTGTTTTAAACAATGATGCAGCTGTCCCCATTCCTGGCAATTAGAATGTAAAAATGGTGTTCACTGAATATGGCATAGTGATCAGTTATCCATGTGTTTACTCTTTTGTTTGCAAGATCTTCTGAGTGTTTGCTGCAACTCTACAATCAGAATACAAATTTGGCTTAAAATGGAACCTAGCTCCATACTGATAGGAACAATAGGGATTTCAGACCTCCATGTTTCGAGATCTTAGGTCTCCAACTCTACTACAGGTGCTTGTGAGGTGTCTGTGTGTGTGTTAAATATACCTCTGATAGGAAGATAGTCAAATTTAGGATTAGGAGAGCAGTGTCAGCAGAGACCACTGGACTATTGCTGATCATGTGCAGAAGATCAAGTGACCAAAATTTCTTCTACATAGTCTTGCTATAAAGTTCTAGCTGTTCCTAATGCCAGCGTCAGTCTCATCCACTGCTAATTCATGCAGGAGACCTGGCTGTTGAGTACTTCCTCCAGGGAGAATGGGTACCTTGGGAGCCGTTGTTGTCCCTCAACTGTCTTGGCTCTTGGCTGGGTGGGCTTTTTGCTGTTAGGTTAGCCAGTTAGTTTTAGTGTGGGACCAATTCCTTATAAGGTCATGGCAAATCTGAATAAAATACCTATTAAAAAATAATTTACCCTTTGGAAAACTGTTTGGCAGTAATTGCTAAAGCTGAACATATGCACACTCTCTGACCTAGCAATTTTACTTCTAGAAATAGATACCCAGCAGATATGCATGCATGTATTCTCCCAAAACGCATACACTGGAAGGTTGATGGCAGCAACTACCCAGAGGGTGTCCATCAGCTGTAGAATGGGTAAGTTGTGCCTCAGTCATTTGATGGCATACTATACAGCAGTAAGATTGAACAAACTATAACTGCACACAAAGGCATTAGTTTTATGTTTACAGTGAAACATATTACCACAAACTTAGAGGCTTAAAGCAATGCACACTTACAAGCTCACAGTTGTGTAGGTCTTAAATCTGGGCATGGCGTAGCTGGGTTCTCTGCTGAGGGTCCCAACAGCTGAAATCAAGGTGTAGGTGGCTGGAGCTCAGAGTCCTCCTTGAAGTTTATTCAGTTTGTTGGCAGAAATCAGGGTCTGCTTTGTGATTAGAGGACTGAGGTCCCCATTTCCTTGCTGGCTGTCAGCCAGGAGCCAGTCTCAGCTCCTAGAGGCTGTCTGCATCATTTGCCTTGTGACCCCCTTCTGTCTTCGAAGGCAACAGCGAAGAATTTCCCTCATATCAGTCCCTCTCGTGATTCAAATCTCTTTCACCAGGAATAGCCCAGTCTCTTGTAAGCGTTCCATAGGGCCATGCCCATTGAGGACAATTTTCTGATATTAAAGCCAACTGATTTAGGCCTAATTACATCTGCAAATTCCCTTCACAGCAGCAACTAGATCAATGTTTAGTTGAATACCTGGGGAAATGTGCATACAAGAAGGAGTGAGGAATCTTGGGGGATATCTTGTAATTCTGCCCACCACATGCAACAGCATGGATAAATCTCATAGCAATGTTAAGCAAAATAAGGCAAACACAAAATAATATAGAATGTATAATTGTGTTTATGTAAAACACAAGAACTGATCTTTAGGGTTGGAACAGTGGTTACTTTTGAGTATGTAGTAACCAGAAAGGAACTTTAGGGGATTCCTGGGGGCTGATGTTTCTGTTTCTTGATCTGTGTGCTGGTTATATGGGTGTGTTCAGGTTGTGAAAACCCAGCGAGCTGAATATTTATGATTTGTGTACTTTTCTGTAAATTAGTATACTGCAATTGAAAAGTTCTTAGGATAATGTGGATTCATTACTGGAAAATAGATTTGTTTTGTTTTTTCAAGAAAGCATGCACACAAAGACAGGTATCAGACTGAGGACCTGATGGGGTGGAGAATAAGCAGGAATACAAAGGAAACGACCGTGCCTTGCCTGAAGTGAAGATGATAGCACCCCTCCAACTCTACTTTTGAGCACCAAGTAGAGAAACATTAGTGAAAAATTACTACTGTCAACTTGGAGCCTGTGTGTAGGACCTGCCACATAATTTGTCTGGCCCAGTGCAAAATGAAATGCAAACCCCCTTGTTCAAAAATTTGAAGACAGCAAGAGTGGAGCATTAAGTCAAAATCAATGGTGGTAGTGGGGACAAATGAACAAGTCCCATTCCCAAGAAGCCAGCCTGCCTGTGTGTGTAGGAGAAAGTGCCTAATCTCAGAATCCCAAGGCTTGTTGCTACGTGAGTTACTTTGGGTAACTATTGCTTTAGTTCTTTCAGCTGTAAAATGGGTTAGCCAGGGCCTAGGAGGTAAAAATGCATTAATATGTGCAAGACAGCAAACAAACACAGGAATGGGCCCTCTAAATGTTCAAGTTTTTCTTTAATTGGTTAAAAAGCCTACCTGTGGCTGGGCGAGGTGGCTCACGTCTATAATCCCAGCTCTTTGAGAGGCCAAGGTGAGCAAATCACTTGAGGTCAGGAGTTCAAGACCAGCCTGGCCAACGGGCAAAACCCTGTCTCTACTAAAAATGCAAAAATTAGCCGGGTGTGGTGGCGCATGCTAAGTAGCATCCCAGCTATTTGGGAGGCTGAGGCAGGAGAATTGCTTGAACCTGGGAGGTGGAGGTTGCATTGAGCTGAGATCACTCCACTGCACTCCAGCCTGGGCAACAGAGCCAATACCTTGTCTCAAAAAAATAAATAAATAAAATAAAATAAAATAAAATAAAAGCCTACCTGTGACCTCTCAGAGAAATACAGAAACTCTTCATGGATAGCGCAGGGGCTGCTTCTGCCTTATGAATTAACACAAATCCCTAATTCTTGGTGGAAGCCTTATCATGAGATTTTACTGTGCATTCCTTGATCTTTCCAGTTCAAAGACGGAACTACTAAATGCCAAAGTCGAGGGTGTTTGAGTCTGGGCACTTCCCCCGTCAAAGTTCTTTTGCAGAGATTTGAGTTTCAGTCAGGTTCCCAGTTGAATCCCTGGCCTGACTGTAGAAACTCTCGGGGTGTCTGCTAGAGCCTGGGAAGGGGCACCCTAGAATCTTTCAGCCGGCTTCAGTGGCGAGCGCCGCGGGCACGCGACTGCCAGCGCTTGGAGGCTCTGCGGTGTCAAGATGCCAGGATCGTCGCCTGGCTGGGTTGGGAGGTGGGTACGGTATTTCAGGCTAAGAATTTCTGAAGAGGCACGACGTTCGCATTGCGTTTCTGTGATTATTCTCCCTGGCATGCATTCTGAAGCACGAATCTTTCCGGATGTAGTAACTGACTTCCTAATGGGGGGACTGTGGTCCCCGAAGGCTGCCAGCTGCCCGACCTAAGATTTACGAGTGGTTCCGAGGATGAGACAAGGTCCCAGTGTCTCGGTAACAACAGGGTCTTTGACGAACGGCCGCCGGGTTGCAGCTGGAGGGGGAAGAGGCCTGTGGCGGGGTCGGGCAGCCCCTGAATTTCTTCCCTGCAGGAGTTGGGCGCCGGGGCGCGAGCGGGCGGCCCCGCAGACCATCAGCATGCAGGAGCCGCGCGCGCCGTCCTTGAAGGGCTGCCCAGCTGACCTTGCTCCGCTTTCTCAGGAGAAATCGCTAGTAGAGCGCGAGGACGCGGCCACCGCGGTGACTCAGTGCCCTGCGCGCCGCACGCAAATGCTCCCTTCCATCAAGTCCAGTTCTGCAGTCGCGGCTTCCTCTTCCTGCCCTCTTTTTTATTATTATTATTTATTTATTTTTGAGACGGAGTCGCTTTGTCGCCCAGGCTGGAGTGTGGTGTCGCGATCTCGGCTCACAGTAACCTCCGCCTCTCAGTTTCAAGCGATTCTCCTGCCTCAGCCTCCCGAGTAGCTGGGATTACCGGCCAATTTTTTTTTTTTTTTTTTTTTTTGTATTTTTAGTAAAGACCGGCTTTCACCATATTGGTCATATTGGCCATATTGGTCTCGAACTCCTGACCTTGTAATCCGCCCGCCTCGGCCTCCCAGAGTTCTGGAACTACCGGCGTGAGCCACCGCGCCCGGCGCCTGCCCTCTTTTAATTTCAAGATTCAAACCCGGCGTTTTCCGCTCCACCCCTCCCCCTCCCCACGATCCGCCTATCATTAGGCAGACTGCACGGGTGTTTTGTACCCCCCTTCCCCGTCCCCATCAGCAGAACCGAAGGCCAACCTTCGCGATCCCTCGTTGCGGGCCCAGGGATCAGACGCGGCCTGCCCCCGGCAGGGCACAGTGCTCTGGGCGCCCGCGATCCGGAGCCGGACTGGAGGGGGCGGTGCGCGGCGCGCTGGGGCGCACTGGGAACGGAGCCCGGGCCCCGCTCCCCATTGGCCGCCACCTCGGCGGGAGGGGCCGCCTCCGGCTCGTGGCACCTGGCGTCGCCTCTCCGCGGGGAAATCGGCGGCTGCCCGGCACGGGCGACCGGAGGTAAAGGCACCCCAGGGAAGGCCCCGGGCCGCGGCCGAGCTCTCTGTGACCGGCCCTGTCCTGCATGCCGCCCCAGCGCCTGCGACGCTTGGATGTTCCCAGCTCCGGCCGCGCCAGCCGGAAACTTTGCCCCGCGAAGTCGCCGGCTTGCCTGACCGCACCGTGAGGAGCCAAGTCGGTCGCGTGCCCTCCGGGGCCCCAGAACCCCGCCAGTCATTGCCTGGCCGCCCCGTACCCCGCGCCCGCGGCGCCCGGTCGCCAGGATGCGCTACGCAGATCCCTCGGCCAACCGGGATTTGTTGGGGAATCGAACTTTGCTCTTCATCTTCATCTGCGCCTTCGCCTTGGTGACCTTGCTGCAACAGATCCTGTATGGCAGGAACTACATTAAGAGGTAAGAAAGTCCGTTAGAGGGCGGGATGCGCGGAACCGGCGGGCGAGCCCCCCGGGTGGCAGTGGCAGCGGCTGCTTCGGCCGCAGCGCCCGGGGGTGAGTTACCGTGGGATACGCTCCTCGCCCCAAGCACGGCCGCTTGGGGGTGGGCCACCGCGTTTCCAAGAGCATCCTTGCTCCCAGCTGCCTGCCTAGCGCCGGCTGGAGGGCCCAAACAACTTTGTTCCGCTGTGAAAAATAAAGGACAGGTTAGAATTCCAAGCAACCAAGCTGAGAATAAATCCACTTAATACTCGAAGAGACCGCATGGATCAGATTGGTGTCCTCCAAACCCACAGTTCTATGGCCATTTGTTTGGATGCCGGGGTAGGAGGGCTCAAAATCGTACAGATTTTTTATTTTTTATTCTTATTTATTTTTTAACCTCGCGAGTCCTGAACTTTTGTAGGGACCCTTGGGAGAAAAAACATTTTCCCCTACAGGAGCTTCAGGTTGGGTGTGGTGGGGGGTGGTAGTGGGCGGTGGCGATGCGACAAGGATAGTGTAGTCTTATAATCGCACAGCCACTGGATCTGTGAAATTCACAACCTGATTCCTTCTGAAACAGATGGCTTTTTTTTTTTTCCTTCTCTTCCTTAGCGCAGAAGGTCAGAGCTGCAGCAGAAGTTAACCCCCTCGTTGGGATCTCCCCCTAGTCTACCCCCACCCATGGCCAAACTCCACCAAGAGAAAGAGCAGCAGGAGGTGTCACTCAGAAATTCAACTCGGGCACAGCCCCAGTCTCTTGTTTGCAGAAGATAGACTGAAATGCCAGCCACTTCTGCCCGCTCTGCTGGCTTCAGGGAACACTTGAGGTTTCTCCGCCTGGTTTGGGGGATTAGGAGGACTCCTGCTTTAGGTTACACCCATATCAGAGGTTCTCCTGAAAAGAGCCCTCTCTCCTAGCTGCTGGAGTGTTTTTTTCTTTGCTGCTGTTATCTTCCGACTCTCACCGACCGTCCCCCAGGGTGATAGGAAAAGAAAGGTCTCTCTAGCTAAGTAAGCATCCCACCTTCTTCTCTAAAGTTCCCCATAACAAAACAGCCCTCTTCTCATCCTTTGGGTTCTACATCAGGCATGGGTGCTCCCAATCTGGGCTGCCCATGAGGGTGGGAGGGTGAAGATTGCTGCTGGGTGCCGCTCTGCAGTGGAAACCGGAGCACTTAGGCTATTTCCCCTCCTTGTAACTCCCCCAGAGCTGGGGAGTAACGAGGCCTCTTGTTCTCAGGACCTTCCCAAGGAGCGTTCCCCGGTTGGTGGCAGCTCCTGAGAGCTGTCTGGCGCTGGTGGCTTTACAGGCCATCTTCAGAGCCTCCTGGCTTCTTGGATCTCATGGGCCTGCCTCCTCTTTTGGTTACTGGTGCCCCTGAGATGATCCTGTGCAGGGACAGCTGGGTCCCCCATGGCGTGCTGCAGCCCTGCAGGCCAGTTGCCTGCTTTCATCTTGGCACTTGCTCTTCAGCAGGGCAGCTCTGGGTTCCTGCCCCCTACTGGCACCTCCCCAAAGTTGCTGGGGCTGCTGGGATTCCTTCTACCTTGTCAACAGGGGGAGAGCATAACCGGCCATGGCAAACGCCAACCAAACTACTACCTGCCTGCTCTGGCAAGCCCTCCCTGGTCTTGGGTGGGTGGACTAGCTGCCTGAAGTTCAGCAGGCATAGAAGGTGCTTCCCTTCCTCCCTCACAGAAACCCTGACCCCCTAAATCACATAGATGCTATCTTGCAGGCCTCACTCCAGGGACTCAAGTTAGCCAACCAAGCAAGCAAAACTTGTATAGGCAGGATCCTGGAAGGGTGCCTGTAAATAAGGGTCTGTAAAGAAGGAGATGATGTGGTCTTGGTGCTCAGAGGACTCAAAGTCTATTTAGGGCAAAAAAAAAAAAAAAAAAAAAAAAAAAAAGCCACAAATGAAATAGAAAGTGAATGTTAAACTGTCTGAGAAGATAGGCACTGATGGGCTGGAGGAGTTAGGGAAGACTGCACCCAGAGGAAGTTGAACTTGAGTGGGCCTTGAAGGAAGGGTAAGATTTAAGGGTGGGGGTGGGGGCGTGCACATCCAAAAAGTGGGCAGGAGCAAAGGTGGAACAACTTCCTCCCATCTCTCCCATACCTGACCCTCCCTACGCTGCAGCACTTGGCTTCATCGTTGGCCAGTCCTGATCTTAAACTGGGTGTGGCTGCCACATCAGTGCCACCCCTAGGACCTGCTTACCCATCTTGTTTCCTCCATATATCATAATTGTAATGATATACAATTATGGTGTGATTGTATTATGGTGTGATTATCATCAATCTGTCTCCTGTCTAGAAACACTTGACCAGTGTTCTTCAAGCAGAGGTTCCGAGAGGGCCTGAATCGGAACCACTGGAGGGCCGTTGAAATGCAGACTCCTCAGCCCTGAATCAGGCTGTCTGGGGGTGGGATCTACTAACCTCCCTTTGTAACAAGCTGCCCAGGTGATCTGCAAGCTGCAACAAGCTCCTCCTGCTGCTGTAGACCAGTGGGTCTCAATCCCCTATTCCCCGCAGCAATGTTTAGAGACTTCTGTGGTGTTCGCACTGGGGAGAGGAAAGTGCTGCTGCATGCAGTGGGAAGAGGCCAAAGATGTAAAGATCCTATACTGCATAGTTTGCCCCCACACAAAGAATTTTCCAGCCCCAAATGTCAGTAGTGCTAAGGTTGAGAAACCCTGCTCTAGACCGAAAGCTCCATGAGATGGGGATTTGCTCTGTTTTATTCCCACTGCATCGTGAACACCAAATACGGTGTCCAGCACATAAGAAGTTCTCCATAGATATTGGATAATGCACAGATAATTGAAAGTAGGACTATGTGTGTGTATGCAGGGATTGTAACTGGAAGAGACACAGTGAAGAAATGGATACAGCTGGTGTGAGGGGGAAGGAAGGGATGAAGGAGGCAGATGCAACAGTGGGTCACTAGACTCAGCAAAGTGCTTTGAAGATTGAGGAGAACAATTTGCATTTGGTTCATTGGGCCACTGGCAGTCATGTCTGTCCTTGAGTAGGGTAGTGGCAGGATAAAAGCCCCTAGGAAGGACATTAGCTGGGCTTTCTACAGGAAGAGTTAAAGAGGTAGAGAGGCTGGGAGATACTGTCACAGCCCAGTCAAAGTGAGAAGAACTGGTGCAGGGAGCAGGTCTGCTTTACAACCAGGGCATTCCGGAAGGCTGCTGTTCTTTGCTTCTGTGCTGAGCTGGTGCGATGCCACCTTACGAAGCACTCAGGGATACAGCAATGGCAGGTTCTTCCCGCAAGTGTTTAGCGACAGCCCACAGCAAATGGAAGTGGGCTGTGAGTCAATGTGTGCTTACTTCTTTGGACCCTGAGCTCTCCCTGTGCTCTGCATTTGGCAATAGGAGCTTTTGGGAGGACCCCACTGAGATCAGTCAGAAGTCTGGGGGTGGGGTCCATTTGCATCACTTTCCTTGGTCAAGAGGGGAGAAGGTGGGGCAGTGCAGTGGTTTAGCGGGCTCAGTGTCTCAATAGAGAAAGCATACACTACGTGAATGAGGAGAAAAAGACAAGAAACAAAGTTGGGAACGTTCCCCTTGATGCTCTTGGCTTCTCCATGTCTGTTTTTGATTGATTGAACAAATGCTTCATGAAGATTTACTCTAAGTGCTGAGGATACAATGGTGCACAAGGCAGGCACAGTCCAGGATCTCCAGGGAGCCTGTGGCTATTGGAAAGACAGAAAGGCACATAACTCATACATGAGCCATGCCTAGAGGAATGGACGAGGGACTCTAAAAACAAGGAGGAGGGAGCCAGGGCAAATCACTGTGCTTCAAGGTATGTGGAGGGATTTGAAGGGGTCTTCAAAAAAGGGGAGTGATCCACAGGCATAGGCAAAGGTGAAAGGAAGGAGGATGAAATCGAGTTTGAGCAAGGATTGACAAGTACAGGCAAGAGCTGAGTGAATCTGCATGACTAGGGGTTAGAGCTGTATCACTGGGGGCAAATGAGGCAGGCAGTCAGTGCCCAATTCCTGAGAAGAAAGTGGGGACCCTGTGAGAAGGGCACGTCTGGGTGAGGGAAGGTGTAGGTAGGGTGACAGCTATAGGTCTGTATCCTCGTGTGTTCGTGGAGCTACCTAGAACTGCGCTGCGAAAAGCCAGGCTAGCAGTGTAGATTTGGATTCACTAACCACTGACGTCAGTGTTTTCCAAACTTTCATGATTGGGAGGTACAGTAAGGCATATGTTGTACCTGGGGTCTTGAACACAGTTATGTACACACTCAACTGAAACATTTTGTGAAACAATACTTGGCCTTATTATGAGAAATGCCCTCTAATGTTTTCTATTTTACTTCATTAAAAAAATCCATCCTCCTTCATTAAAAAATATAATGGAATATTGGTCTCAAAAGGAAAGGAAGTTCTGAAACGTGCTACAACCTGGATGAACCTTGAAAATCTTGTGTTAAGTGAAATAAGCCAGGCACAAAGGGACAAATATTCTATGATTCTAGTTAGCTGAGAGACTTAGAGTGGTCAAATTAATAAAGACAGAAAGTAGAATGGTGGTTCCCAGGGGCTGGGTATGGGATGGGGAGTCATCATTTTATGGGTTTGGAGTTTCAGTTTGGAAAGGTGAGAAAGTATTGGAGATGGATGGTGGTGATGGTAGCACAGCGATGTGAATGAATTTAATGACACTCACTGTAGACTTAAAGTGGTTAAAATGATAAATTTTATGTTATTGTGTATTTTGCCACAGTAAAAAAGAGTTTTTACCAAAAAAATCTGAGAGCAACACACTAAATTTAACAATCCATTGAAACCCTTACTTAGAAAAATACTGGTGTGAGCAATGGGATTGGATGAGTCACCAAGGACAGAGCAGACTGGAAAATGACAATGGATCGGGGTGCAAAGGAGAGCCTTGAAGGATGTCTGCACCTATAAGGGGTAGAGAGATGAGAGCTGGCTCTGGAAGTGAAGGCTGGAGAGAGTTGGAGGGGAAAGAGGAGAGGGAGGTGTTAAGGAAACCAATGGATGACGGCACCAGTGTGAGAGTGGCCAGATGTGGCATACCGGGCAGAGGGCTTGGGTGGGATGGGATTGCAGTGTCCATTGGGTTGGCAGTAGAAGCAAAGACAGTTTGGGAGAGAAAAGTGGGGACTGAATCCTATTTCAGTGGACAGAGAGTGAGTGGGGAAAGACAATGTGGAGACAGGGAGCGCAGATGACCCTTTCTAGGTGTCAATGCTGAGAAGAGAAAGCATTACAAGAAAGATTTTCCACAATGAGGGGCATGGAAATTGTCCCCTCTTAAGTCCCCCACTGCCCCAGTCCTCTTTATTAGTGTTATCTTCATATAAGCTCATAACCCTAGAGTGTTATGACTTCAGATGTTTATACTTTCACAGAGGAACAGGGAGAGGGCAATGTTTATTTTAAGGTGGAAAGAAAGGACATGGTAGGTTTTAATAATCTGGTCTCAGTCCGTCTTTTAAACTGAATCTCAGGAAAGCCAGATAACCATGGACCTTGAATGTCTTCCCGTGTCTTTCTTTTTCTTTTTTGAGACAGAATCTAGCTCTGTCACCAAACTGGAGTGCAGTGGCATAATCTCAGCTCACTGCAACCTCCACCTCCTGGGTTCAAGTGATTCTCTTGCCTCAGCCTCCCAAGTAGCTGGGACTACAGGCATGCACCACCATGTCCAGCAAATTTTTGTATTTTTAGTAGAGATGGGGTTTCACCATGTTGGCTGGGATGGTCTCGATCTCTTGACCTCGTAATCCACCCACCTTGGCCTCCCAAAGTGCTGGGATTACAGGCGTGAGCTACCGCACTTGGCCATTCCTGTGTCTTTCAATGGAATTTTATAATTCTCAATAAAGAGTTCAAATGTTTTCTGTCAGATTTATGTCTTAGCTTATTTGGGCTGCTATAACAAATTACCATAGACTGGGTAGCTTAAACAACCAATGTTTGTTTTTCACTGTTCAAGAAGCTGAAAGTTCAAGATCAAGGTGCTAGCATGGTTGGGTTCTGGTGAGGGCCCTTCTGCAGGTTGCAGACTTCTTGTATCCTCACGTGGCAGAAAGAGAGGGAGCTAAGTCTCTGGCCTCTTCTTATGTGGGCACCAATCCCATTCATGACTGCTCCGCTCTTTGACCTAATCATCCTCCCAAAACTCCACCTCCAAATACCATTGCCTTGGGGATTAGATTTCAACATGGGAATTTTGGGGGGACACAAACAATTATTTATCCATAACAATTTGTTTCTAGTTACACAGTTTTTTACTATTTAAAAACTATGTAAAATTTTCACTATTGTAAAAATTATCTTTTAAAAAATTATATTTCCTAACCATTTGTAGCTGGTATATAGAAATAAATTTTATTTTTTTGTGTATTAATTTTATAATCAGCAACCTTGACGATGCACATACCGACAATAGTTTATCTGTAGATTATCTGGGGATTTCTATGGAGACGTTTTTCTTTCTTTCATTACTCTACCATTATACCTTAATATATAGTTCTTGTTTTACTGTAGTGGCTAGGACCTTTGACATAATGTTCAATAAAAGTGTCATAGTGAACATCCTTGTCTTAGTCCTCACCATTTTCTTCTTTCTTTTTTTGACAGCTTTATTGAAATAAAATTCACCCACTTAGAATGAGCAGTTAAGTGGCTTTTAATATATTCATACAGTGGCACATCTACCACCACAGTCAATTTCAGGACATTTTCATTCCTCTATAAAAGAAATCCTGTAGCCCTTAGCCATCACTTTCTAGACCCCATCCCTCCTGGTCCTAGAATAAACAAACAGACTAATCTGTCTTCTGTCTCTCTAGATTTTCCTGTTTTGAGCATTTCATGCAAATGGAATCATGTGCTATGTTGTCCTATGTGATTGACATCTTTCACTAAGCAGGATGTTTTCAAGATTCATCCATGTCATATCATGTACCAGTACTTCATTTATTCTTATCGCAGATTAATATTTCATTTCATGGACACACTACATTCTGTTTATTCTTCAACTCATGGACATTTGTGTTGCTTTCACTGTTAAGTTTTTGTGTGAACATAGGTTTTCATTTCTCTTGGGTTTATAACTGTGAGTAGAATTGGTTATATGGTAACTTTGTGTTTGCCATTTGAGGAATTGCCAGGGTTCTCCAAGGTGGCTGTATTATTTTACATTTTCTCCAGCATTGTATGAGGGTCCCAATTTCTCTACGTCTTTGACAACACTTTTATTATCTGTTTTTGGATTATAGCCATCTCAGTGGTTTTGAGGTGATGTCTCACTGTGGCTTTGATTTTGCATTTCTCTGATGACTAATGATGTGGAGCATCTTTTTATGTGCTTATTAGCTATTTGTTTATCTTCTTTGGAGAAATATCTATTTAGATTCTTTGCCTATTTTTTTTTTGGAGAGGGAGTTTTGCCCAGGCTGGAGTGCAATGGTGCAATCTCAGCTCACTGCATCCTCTGCCTCCCAGTTTCAAGGGATTCTCCCACCTCAGCCTCCAGAGTAGCTTGGATTACAGGGATGTGCCACCATGGCTGACTAATTTTTGTATTTTTAGTAGAGAGGAGGTTTCACCATGTTGCTCAGTCTGGTCTCGAACTCCTGACCTCAGGTGATGGTCTTATTTAGCCTCCCAGGGTGCTGAGATTACAGGTATGAGCCACTGTCCCAGCCAAAATTTATATTTATTTATTTTTCATTTTTAATGTTTTAAAAATTTCTAGCTTTTTAAAAAAATTATACTTTAAGTTCTGGGGTACATGTGCATCTTGCAGGATTGTTACATAGGTATACACATGCCATGGTGATTTGCTGCCTCCATCCCCAAAAGTTGTATTTAGATATTAATTTTATAAATGCGTTTTCTGTATCTGTTGAATGATATGTAGTTTTTCCCTTTAATCTTTTGATGTGGTAAATTACATTAGTAGATGTTCAACTTATAATTTTAGGGGTAAACCCAACTTTTTTGTGGTATATTATTTGTTTTATATGATGTGAGATTTTGTTAGCTATCATTTTTGTTAAAGATATTCTGTTCCTGTTCTTCAATGCTATTGACATATAATTTTCTCCTATTCTCAACTCATTTGCAAGGCTGGTTTTAAAATCAATCTTGCAAGTGAGAATGTTAACACTTTATTCTCTGTAATGACTTATGCAAGTTTTGAGATTCATCTATTCTTTAAAAGTTTCATAGACTTCACCTGTACAACCATCTGCACCTAATGTTTTCCATATGGGAAGACTTACTAATCCATTCATTCTTACTAATAAAGACTCACTACTAATCAAGTTACCGATCCATTTTTTTAGTGATTGTAAGAGTATTTAAGTTTTCTATTTCTTAATCAATTTTGGTAAATTATATTTTTCTAGAAATTAGAAAAATGAAATTTATTGGCAAAATTTATAGTATGCTGTATTTCATCTCTTTCATATCCATCATTTTGCTTCCTTTTTATTCTTAACTTTATTTACTTGTTTCTTTTTCTGTTTTTTACATCGTCTCTGTAGAATGATTGGATTTTGGCCTTGCTGATTTTCTCTTGAATATTTGCTTTCTATTTTATTAATTTTTATGCTTCAGTTTTATTCTGTCATTTTTTTAACTTCCTAAGTTGGGTGCTTATCTCCTGAATATTCAGTCTTTCTATTTTCTAATGTAAACTTTTGAAGTTATAAAATTTCCTCTAAATACTTCTTTAATTAAATCCCTTCAATTTTGAGATGATGATGACAACAAGAACTCAGAATGGCATTGCATTTGCTATGTGCCAGATACCAGTCCAAGTGCTTTATATATTAACATACTAAATTCATATGACACAAGTAATAGATACTATTACCACACTTATTTTATAGATGAAGAAACTGAACCACAGTGAGGTTAAGTAACTTGTTCAAGGTCATACAGCTAGTAAATACCAGAGGTATTTTAATTATTTCCAATTATTTTCTAATTCCTAGCATAGTTTGTTCATCCATGAATTTAGAAATGCTTTAAAGTATCCAGACACCTCAATTTTTTCCTTATCTTTTTGATTTTTTAAATGCAAAGGCATTGTGGTGAGAGAATATGATATTTATGATGATGTTGATTCCTTTTTTTAAAAATGTGCATTTCTTTCATTCTATGTCTATTGTAACGTGCACATACTTACAGTTTTTAATAACTAATCTGACAATCTCTGTCTTCTACCTAGAAAGTTTAGTATATTTACATTTATTGTGTTTTGTGTTTTTTACATACCCTGCATTTTCTCCTTTCTTTTCTTTTGCATTATTTGTGTTTTCTTGGCTTGAGGAGGAGATTTCTAGTGTGCTCCTCTGCCTTGGGAGGGCCATTTGGCTATTACAATGGAAGCATGAATCTGAGATTGGCTGACGAATGCATCTACTACTTATTTTCTTGCCAGACTATTCATCCATTTAATAAGGCATTTAAAAGACATTTTAATTGTTATTTTAGTGTTTTGTAGTGGGAGGCTGTTGCAGATTGGGTTCCCTGGAAAGCAGATTCTGAGCCAGAGATTAGAATGCAGGATGTTTATTGAGAAGTGCTCTTAGGATCAATATCTGAGAAAGAGAGAAGGAAATATGGCTGGTCACAGGGAGAAACTGAAACAAAACACAGTTCCAGAGAAACCGAAACACAACACAGTTCCAGAGAAACCCTCAGTGGACCCCAGAGGCAGCCCTGGAGCTGGGATGGCCCTTCAGACTTGCCTAGAGTTGGGGTGAGGGGGCCTGACTTTTACACCTGGAAGAGGTATATGCCCTGGAAGAGGACATAACCTTGAGTATGCTCACCTGCGGCCATTCTCAAAGAGGACTGAGCTGTGGGCTGTTGACTCGTGGCACCCCCAACAGGTGGGTGAGGGCCTTCATTCACGAAGGGTATGTGGGGGGTATGTCACAGCACGTGTCCCAGAGGGCTTCTCAGTAGGCCATTTTGTTAGAAATGGAAGTCTTTGAATGTTTCTGTTCCCCAAACAAAAATCTTACCCCAATTGTCATTCTGTGTGTAGGCCTACTCTGGAAGTTGAATGTTTTTCCCCTGTCAGCCAAGAATCTTTCTTTTCTTTTCTTTTTTTTCTTTTTTCTTTTTTTTTTCAGTTGGAATCTTGCTCTGTTACCCAGGTTGGAGTGCAGTGGCACCGTCTCGGCTCACTGCAACCTCTGCCTCCCAGGTTCAAGCGATTCTCCTGCCTCAGCTTCCTGAGTAGCTGGGATTACAGGCATGCGCCACCACACCCGGCTAATTTTTGTATTTTTGGTAGAGACGGTTTTGCTATGTTGGCCAGGCTGGTCTCGAGCTCCTGACCTCAGGTGATCCACCTGCCTCAGACTCCCAAAGTGCTAGGATTACAGGCTTGAGCCACCACACCTGGCCAGCCAAAGGTCTTTTATACATGTCACATCTGTCCTAACTCTGGGTCTTCACCCACGCTGCCTCCCCACCTGCTGTCCCCTCCCAGCTGTCTTTCAGTCCAAATCCTGCTTCTCTTTCTGTTCTCAGCCCACGGTGCTCTTTCCCTCCTCTGAATTCACAGCATTGTGGTGTCTCGACTTAGCATATCCTGCTCAGCACTGTCCCATTGCTTTTCTATGTGATTGTGCAGTGGACTGGAGCTGAGGCCAGGAGTTTTGTCCTGCCTCAACTACAGAGGACCCTCCTATGCCTTGTCTTCCCTCCAGCTGTCCTCTCTCCTGCTCCTTCAGGGCACAAAGCTGGGCTGCCTGCCTGTGGCTGGTGTAGGCCTGAGGCTTGAGGATGCAAAACTGGGTCAAGGAAAAGTACAGCCTGATTTTGTGCTGCCTACACGTGTATATTCGAAGGACCTCATCACTGAGTCAGCTGTCCTCCTACCCAGGGGACAAAGCCTTTTGTGACTGTCCCAAGAAGCAGGCACAGCCCCAGGATATTGGGACCATAGGGACTAAGGATCTATCGAGAGTGTGGTTCTCGAGGAGGAAGGTGCCCTAGAAAGGAGAAGGGATGCTGCACTGACTGCAGCCTGGGTGTGCGGTGGGTCAGCAGAGTGACTTTATAGTTTCGCTGGTCAGAGCAAGTTTCACTTGAGCACCTACTGCAAAATGAGATGAGGTGAGGCCAGCAAGGGATCCAGGGAACAAAATTTAAGGCGGCCCCTACTCTCAGGTATCAACATTATACTTACATGAGCCTGAGAACGAGGACCTCTTTAAATGTTGTGTTCTAGGTGTCTTGCTGACCTTCCTCGAATCCTGGCTCTGACTCGTCCTATGCCCAGCCCTGCACCAGGTGTTGGATGTGAGTTTCCTGCACCGTCCTCAGATATCCCTCAGGAGCACACTGACACCCTCTTACTCCCGGATTCCATCTCTTCTTCCTGGCCCCCCCGCCTTTTTTTTTTGGCATTTCTATTTTCCAGGGATTTACCTCTTAGAGGATTTAATTTCTCTTCTTTGATGTATTTAGGTCATTCACTTCATAGCTCATAATTCTCTAATTTAGCTCTTAACGCTACCTATTATTCTAGGGACACCCCTCCTCCCCACAGGTGAAGGATTCATCAGGTAATAATATTAACCATTGGCCAAGAGTGGTGTCTCATGCCTGTAATCCCAGCACTTTGGGAGGTCGAGGTGGGCGTATTATCTGAGGTCAGGAATTTGAGACCAGCTTGGCCAACATGGCGAAATCCCATCTCTACTAAAAATACAAAAATTAGTCTGGTGTGGTGGTGCATGCCTGTAATCCCAGCTATTCAGGAGGCTGAGGCAGGAGAATTGCTTGAACCTGGGAGGTGGAGGTGGTAATGAGCCAATATTGTGCCATTGCACTCCAGCCTGGGCAACAGAGTGAGACTCTGTCTCAAAAAAATTAATCATTAACATTCACTAAGGGATCATGAGGCAGTTTCTAACCTAAGAAGCTAATCCTAAATGTGGATTATTTCATTTAATTCTCTCCATAGTCCTATTAAATAGTCTTCCTCATTTCGTATTCATGCAGAGAGGGGCAGTGACATGTGTAAAGTTGCACAGCTTGTAAGACCCTTGTAAGAGATCTTTATTCATCTCTGAATTCTCAGGAGCAAGGACAGCACCTGACACTAATTGTTGAATGGATGGATTCATACAAAGAGAATCCTGAAACTTTATCCTAATAATCAAGAAACATTCATTAAATGTCCCCTCGGCTTTGCACTGGGGGAGAGGGGATGATACTAAAGAATTACTTGGTATGATTCATGTCCTTAAGAAACTTACAGAACACTTAAAGAGACAAACATGAAAAATTATGTAAGACAGTGTATAAATAAACTTGCAGTTTTGTGGCATAGACTATAAATCTTGTAAGTTTCAGAGGAGACAGCAATGGGAGTGGTGGGAGTAGCCTGGTGGGACCTGACAGAGGCTTTGAAGAATTAGTGGGTCTCAGAGACTGGATTTGGGAGAAATCTGAGGGACAGGCTGAGGTGTTGAGGCAGGAGGAACAGGTGATGGGAGCTATCAAAGATTTTAAAGTTTCTTTTTAGACACCAGTGCTCTGTGAGGCTGACTGATGGCCTGTCTGGTCTCCATTTAGCCTCATGCAGTGTGAGTGGGTGGGCAAAGTGGCTTCCCCTCTTCCAGCTCTGGTATGTGGGGCACAAGGGACTGGTCCTTCAGGAGAATGGCTCAGGCTGGGGTCTGCTGGCTCCTTGTAGGGGACCCCCAGGTGCTGCAGAGCCCCTGGACTGGGTGGGTGGAGGGAATGGAAATAAGGCAGGTAAACCAGGATATGTGTGTGGGACGCCACACTGGGGGGTTCTGGGAGTTTAATACCACACTTGGGGAGGGGGGTTCCTGGGAGAATAAAATGCATACACACTCACTCCAACTTGAGATCCCATCTGATTTTGTGCTGCATTTGCCGAGTCTCTGGGCAAAGGAAGGGCAAGCCTCCTTTCCCTCACTCTTGCAGTCTGCCAACTCCCTATTCTTTTTCAGCAGATCAAAGGATCTATACTTCCTAAGACCACCATTGCCATTTCCTAAAATAAACCACACCCCACAGCTCCTGAAAGAAGGCTTAAAGGAGGCAAGAATTCCCAAGTGCTTTCTCTTTCTTTCATGTTAGGCTGGGTTGCTGTCCTCCTTCTAATCCAAGTTCATTTTGGAGAGTTCTCTTTCCACCCAGCAGTGCCTGCAGAGCCAACGTCCCCACACCTATGCCCCCCTACTCCCACCCAGTGCCCTTCTGCTGGTGAAGTGCTATTCTGCAGGTCCAGTTTCAGGCCTCTCTTAGTTCAGGCTGGTTAATTGGTTCACTCATCATTCATTCATTCATGCAGCAAGCATCCATTGAGTGCCCTTTGTGTATTAGCCCTGCACTGTCCACTACCCACTAGCCCCATTGGACTACTGAGCACTGAAGTGTGGTGTCTGGATTGAGACATGCTGTCTGTACATACACAATGCACATTGGATTTCAAAGACATAATACAAAAGAGGGATGTGACATATCTCTTTAATTTTTTATATTGTTTGCCTGTTGAAATGATAATATTTGAATATATTAGGTTAAATTAAATATATTATTGAAATTAATTTTGCCTTTTTTTTTTGAGATGGAGTTTCACTCTTGTTGCCCAGGCTGGAGTACAGTAGCGCGATCTTGGCTCACTGTAACTTCCGCCTCCTGGGTTCAAGCAGTTCTCCTGCGTCAGCCTCCCGAGTAGCTGGGATTACAGGCATGTGCCACCACGCCCAGCATACATATATATGTAGTATTTTTAGTAGAGACAGGGTTTCGCCATATTGGCAAGGCTGGTCTCGAACTCCTGACCTTGTGATTCACCCTCCTTGGCTTCCCAAAGTGCTGGGATTACAGGTGTGAGCCACTGCTCCCAGCTTCTTTTTACTTTCAGAAAATCTTTTTGAGAATTGTAGATTCATATACACCTGTAACAAATAACACAGAGAGAACCTGTATCCACTTCCCCTAGTTTCCTCCAAAGATAACATCTTTCAAAACAATATAGTACAATATCATGACCAGACATGGTGGTTCATGTCTGTGATCCTAGCACTTTGGGAGGCCAAGGTGGGAGGACCACTTGACCCCAGGAGTTTGAGACTAGCCTGGGCAACCGAGTGATACCCTGTCTCTAAAAAAATAAAAATAAAAAATTATCCAAGTGTGGTGGTGCACGCCTGTAGTCCTGGCTAATCAGGAGGCTGAGGTGGGAGGATTGGTTGGACCCAGGAAGTTGAGGCTGTAGTCAGCTATGACAGCACTGCAGCACTCCAGCCTGGGCAACAGAGCAAGACCATGTCTCAAACAAAACAAAACAAAACAAAACAAAACACCCAAACAATATAGTACAATATCACAACCAGGAAATCCACGTTGATACAATCCATCAATTCTCATTTCACCCATTTTGTATGCACTCATTTGTAAGTCTGTGTGTTTAGTTCTAAGCAATTTTATTACATGAGTTTTTACTTTTTTATAATGTGGCTACCAGAAAATTTTAAATAATATATGTGGCTCCTGGTATATTTCTATTGGTGCAGCTATTGGTTACTTTATTAGTCAGGGTTTTCTAGAGGGACAGAACTAATAGGATAGATGTATATATAAAGGGCAGTTTATTAAGGAGTACCAACTCACACGATCACAAAGTGAAGTCTCACAATGGGCCTTCTGTAAGCCGAGGAGCAAGGAAGCCAGTCCAAGTTCCAAAACCTCAAAAGTAGGGAAGCCAACAGTGCAATCTTCAGTCTGTGGACGAAGGTCTGAGAGCCCCTGGCAAACCACTTGTGTTAAGTCCAAGAGTCCCGAAGTTGAAGAACTTGGAGTCTGATGTTCCAGGGCTGGAAGCATCCAGCACAGAGAAAGATGAAGGCTGGGAGACTCAGTACCTCTGCTTTATTCTAGCCGTGCTGGCAGTTGATTAGATGGTGCCCACCCACATTGAGGGTGGGTCTGTCTCTTCCAGTCCACTGACTGAAATGTTAATCTTCTTTGGCAACACCCTCACAGACACACTCAGGAACAATACTTTGCATCCTTCAATCTAATCAAGTTGACACTTAACCATCACAGTTACCAAGAGGGATGAAACAGGGTGGTCTCCTGGGGGAGGGCAGGGAGGGCTCAACGCACATGAAGAGTTTACAACTATCTTACATGCTAAATGCCAAGTGGATGGTGCAAACTCTTGTTCAAGGCTGGTAGAATCAGAGGACAGAGAGATCCCTCTGGCCAAGGGCTATATAGGAGCCCATGCTCACCTTAGAAGGAAGGATGGGGCTCCAGTCCTGCCCACCTAGTCCCCTCGTTCTCGACGCTACCTCCACCATTTTCCCTCCTCTCCTCTGCAGAGGCTCAAAGGGTGCCCCAGTGTTCCATGGAGTCAATTTGGGAACCACTGGACAAGATTTAGGCTTTGAATGGAGCCTGGAAAAGGAAGAGTAAGATTTCTGCCCAAAGAATTAGAGAGGCAAGCCCAGGTGTACTGCCAGGGTTGCTGTAACAAGGACCACAAACTGGAAGGCTTAAACCACAGAGTTACTGGCCCACGGTTCTGGAGGCTGGAAGGCTGAGATCAAGATAGCAGCATTGATTCCTTCTGAGGCTGTGAGGAAAAATCTATTATGTTCCTCTTCCCTGCTTCTGCTGGTTTGCCTGTAATCTTTGGTGCTCCTCGGCTTGTAGATCTCTGGCTTCATCTTCACCTAGTGATCTCCTTTGTGCATGCCTCTCTGTCCAAATTTCCCCCTTTTAAAAGGACACCAGTCATATTGGATTAGGAGCCAATCCTACTCCAGTATGACTTCATCTTGCCTAACTAACCACATCTGCAAGGACCCTATTTCCAGCTAAGGTCAAAATCACAGGTGCTGGGGGTGGGCGGGTAGAACTTCAACATAGGAATTCTGGGGAGACATAGTTCAACCCATAACGAAGGAACTTGTAGAAGCAAACAGCCAGGTGCAGGAATGAAATGGTTGGTTAGGTTCAGCTGGACTGGGTTCCACAGGTTTCGGGGAGCGTATGGGCACTAACCTCAGAGGTGTGCACACACAGGTGCACACATGCATGCATGTACACGTGTGCACACGGAATCCAGGTATGTAATAAGATGAATAAAACAGCATTTGTGGGAGCTCTTGACAGAGTGGTTAGGATGAATGTTTGGTTGAGTGTTTGAGGGGACTGTCACCCACCATATCCACATCCCTCAACAGCTCCCCCAAGGAGAAGGGAGGGTTCTGCAGTGTGCTCATTGTGGTGCACTGTTTAGGGCCTGAATGCAGAGTAGAGCTGCAAGCCTGGTGCTCACCCCTTCCCCCCACCTGTTTACCTCTTGTAGGCACCTCTCCTTTAAATGAAATGTCTGACAAAGAGCAGTTGGAAGGGGCATGACATTGTTGGATGCCTGCTTGCCCCCAGTTGCCCATTTGTGTGGGTCTCTTCCTGAGGTGGGCAGTGGAGACAAGCAGGGAGGGGTGGGTAGGCAGTAGAGGTCTAGGACACTTGGCTGGGGAGCAGGAACACACTGAGGTTGGCCTTGGGGGCCTACACTCAGGCCATTGCAGCATGAAGGCTGGAGGCAGTCCTGGGGTTCTAACTGGAGCTTGCTCTGTTTCTCTCTCTGGACCTCTCCCATGGCTGGGTGCCCCAGTGTGTACTCCCCCTTCCCCCTGCCTTGGCACTGTAAGTGCTTGCACTCCCCTGGCCCTGTAGAGCCTTGATGGCTTTAGAATCCAGGATGCTGGCCTGCTCATCAGGACCCTAGGACGAAGGGCCAGGGGTCCCAAGGAGGCCCTCCTGCTGCCACCCGCAGAGCCCCATCTGCCCCAGTGCCTGTTGTAGTTTCACTACTTTCCTCCTTTCCCTAGGGTGCAGAGTGGGGGTGGGGGGAAGTGGGGGACAGCCTAGGGGTTGGGGTTCTCCCTGTTCTTCCTCTCCCTCCAGACACTCCTGCCCTGCAGCATCATTTCTTTTGCCTCCAATGAAAGGCCCCCAACGTGGACCCTGGTGAATGAAACCCCTTCCCTTTTCTGATGAGGAGAACGTTACCCTCTGGAGTTTCACAGGAAAGTAATGTGAGTTGCAGAGTGAGTCAGGAGCATGGACAGGCAAGGGAGTACAGAGCCTGGTCATTGCGCTCATTCATCCCTCTGAGAACGCTGCACAGCCAGCAGCACCTCCACTTGGATCTGGGTGGGAAGGTCCTGGCACCTTCTCTGAGAGGCTCATCTCCTTACTTAGACCTGGGGATGGTGGAGGGCTGTGGGGGGTGGGTACAGGAAGGACAGTCTGAGCCCCCTAGGGATGGAGGGAGGCCCACATTCTGGGCCCAACCTGCAGAGACTCTTGGGTGAGTTCTTGGATCCTCCAGAGATGAAATCAGGCACACCTTCCTCCCACGTGGCTTTGAGGGACCCCAGAAAGGCGGTGTTCCTTTCTTCAATGAACTGATGCCTCATCACTGGCCAACCTGCCCCTGGTTCTCTCGGCCCCAGTGAAAGCTCATCCTCCTTCTGCCTCTGCCTTTGCAGGGGACAGTCCTCACCTAGTGTATCCTTCCCCAGGCATCCCTCTGGCCCATCAACATCCACTTGTCCTGCTTATGCATCCCCTCCCCAGAGAGGCCTCCCAGATCGCCTTGTGTAGAGTAACTTTCCTCCCCCACTGCAAACCCCCTATCCCTCTTTCTTCCCTTTATTTTTTCCGCAACACCTTTTACCCTCTAGCATATGAGACATTTTGTTGCCTATTAGTTTATTGTCATCATATCTGTCTCCCTTTGGTAGAAATTGCTGGGGCAAGGCTTCGGTGGCTTGCTCACTGTTGAGCCTCAGTATGTGGCCTGGGATGGCTGTTGGACCAATATAGAATTATATAATGAAATAAATATTATGCATATATAACAAGATAGGATGAACGTAAAAAGGAAAGGTACCCTCAATGCTGTGAGGTCCAATGAAAGTGATTTGCTGATTAACAATAGAAAAGCAATTATACATTGTATTTCACAAGCTTGGCTTGGTGTGAAAGAAATGGCTCATTTTTAAACTTTCTTTCAATTAAAAACATGACTAAACCCTATCCACCAGTTTGTGGGAAATTGAATCCACCAGTGTTGAGGCACCTTCAGGGTCTTCCCCCTCCCAGGGTTGTGTGAAGACCCTGGATGTCGTGTGCAGAACAGAACAGTGCCATGGGCTCCCTGGGCTGTGCTGGCCCTGCTGATCTGCTCGCTGCTTTCTGGAGGCTTCTGGAGCCCTAGGTCCAGCCTCCTGAGCTGCCCCTTTCTGAGGTCCTGCTGTCCCTTGTGAGGGATGTTGAGACGTTGATCACCACCTGTAGGGGTCTGTCCTGCAAACCCTGACTCCACAACGGATGAACAAAATACACTCACACACTGACTCTAGTGAATGAGTGGGCTAGGGAGGTCGTCAGCTGCTCTCAGAGGGTGATTGCATCTACCCGACCCCATCTTGCTGTTTCTCCTTGCATTTATTCAGTATAGATTTAATAACAGAGATTCTAAGTCAACATGCTTGTGGATAATTAGCATGGTTGAAAGAGTGATTTTGCGAATGATAAAAGCTTTTGGTTCTGGGGCCCAGAGCAAACACTATTAACAGGTAATCCCTCTGATTGACCACTCCCTGAGAGAGCCATCCAGCACAAAGTTTACATGAGTAAACAAGTAGTTAGAGTAGGGACAAAGGAGTGTGGGGTAAACAGACGTATCTGGGGAAGCTTCTGCTATCCCTCATCTTCACCCTATGACCTAATGCTCTAAGGTAAGAACTGGCTGCCTTCAGCCTGTCCCATTATTACAAGATAATGAAAACCTTTTGGCCTTCCAAAAGGTTTGAGACTATGATCTTACAATGTTCTCTAATATTTCCCTTAATATTTTGCCAACCACCCTGAGTGAATCCCAACAGGATGTGCAGAGAGGGACCCCAAGCTGCTAGTATGGGCTTCCTGGTTTTGAGGAACCTTGCAGTGGGCCCTGGTCTCACCACTTCCACCACAGCCCTTCCCAGACCCAGAGGCACTGGCCTCCCTCCTCCCCCAGGATGCTCTCACACAGTTTCTTCACAGCACAATTTCTTGAGCATTGAAACCTTTCAGCCCCCACAACCCAGCTGGCCCTGGGTTGAAGATAAAAAAACTGAGCTACATTTCTGGAATGGAGGAGGGAAAATACAAATGAATAATTCAATAGATTATTCTCCCACAAAAGAAAATGGCAACGTTTGTGAATGATTTTATTTATTTATTATTATTATTATTATTATTTTAATAGAGCCTATTCAAAGTTATCCCTGTAAAGATAGGGAGTACAGTCAGCCATTCTCGTTTCTGTTGTATGCTGGTCAAGCAGGAGGGAAAGGGATGGTGACAGGCAGGGCCCTGGAACTCTGGAACAGCGCTCACCTGGGCCACTGTGGGTATGGTAGCAAAAGTGAACGGGTCTGTCGAGCATGAGGCCAGAAGGCTAAGGCCGCTGACCCAGCACCTCAATATGGGGAGACCCCAAGGTGCGCTGTGTGCAACTGACTCCCAGGACAGGATCCAGGCCTTGAGTGCCGAGAGGACTGAACTGGGAGTCAGGACTCCTGGGTTCCACACCTATCTTTGCCTGGAACCCAGGAGTGGCCTGAGCTAACTTCCCCACTCTATGCCTGTTTCTTCAGCTGTGATGGCAGACAGTGCACTCTGCCTCCCTCCCTCACAGGGCTGGGGTCAGGATGGAGCAAGATGTCACAACTCAAGGGCTGTCAGTGGGCGGTTCCCAGCCTACAGCATGTCATATTTGTTCTGCACAGTGCTTCAAGTTTGGATTCATTGACAACATTTAAGAACTGGGGGCCAGGGGCGGTAACTCATGCCTGTAATTCCAGCACTTTGGGAGGCTGAGGTGGGCAGATCACGAAATCAGGAGTTCAAGACCAGTCTGGCCAACATCGTAAAACCCCATCTCTACTAAAGAGACAAAAAATTAGCCAGGCATGGTAGCATGAGCCTGTAGTGCCAGCTACTTGGGAGCCTGAGGCAGGAGAATCTCTTGAACCCAGGAGGCGAGGTTGCAGTGAGCCAAGATCGTGCCATTGCACTCCAGCCTGGGTGATGGGGTAAGACTCCGTCTCCAAAAAAAAAAAAAAAACTGGGAAATTAAAAATCAAAGCCTGGACTTCCTGCATCTCTTGGACAAATGAGCGAAGTGGCAACCCCTGGCCTGTCTTACCACACCTCAGGCAGCACATGTACCTCCCCCGTTCTTGTTGTCTTTGCTTCGCTTGTTCTCTGTCCTGTCCCCTCATGCCCAGGTTTGCATTTGCTCCCTGGTAGAAGTGAAGCACTTTGTGGAAATATAAATTATTAACATGTGATTGTACTTTTATTGCCTGTTTCGTCCAGGGTGTGTTATGCTCTAAAAGGTCCGAGGAGAGCAAGGATGAGCTCTCTGAGGAGAGCTTCTTGAGTGAAAGTGTGCATGTTATGGTGCCATCTCTAATTTTAGAGATGACAGTCATAGGATGAGCAGGGCCCTCCCCTGGCCAGGATGGGATTCGTCAGGAAGGTAAGGTTATCTGTTCTGGGGTGGCTGCTGGCTTGAGACTGAGTTGTCTCAAGGAGAAGTGGGTTTGGCTTTGTTCTTGGTCAAGACTTGGGTCAGGAAAGGCTTTCAGATCTGCGGCTTCAGCCACTCTGGCAGCTGATCCTTGGGGTGCCAGCCTTCCACAGGGGCCTGGGCTCTCCTGCTGGGGCAAAAGGGAGGTGTAGGGGCCCTGGGCCAGGTGGTCGGTGATCATTAGTTCCCCAAGGGATATGGGTGGCAGCAGTTACTCAGGAGAAAGGCATGGCATTCTCAGCATGGAACAACTGCCCCTGTTTAGTTTTCCTCATTTTTCATTTTCATCATCATCATTACCTTCCCTCCTGGTACCAAAAGGCATTTTTCTTTTAGTAGAGAAAGAAAATATTTTTATCATTGGATAAGCATTAATTCAGAATGTAGTGCTCTACACACTGATTTAATGCAATCTGCCAAGAGACTGCAAAGACAGAAAGAAATCTCCCCCTTTACATAGCCAGGCAGCTACAACCCGCTACCTGCATCTTCTCCAGATAAACAACTAGCCCTCAAGTAGCTGACAGAGCCATTTGTCACACACAGTTCATCTTCACTTGATCTGGTAGTTGGAGTGACCATCCGTGTTAGCTAATTGGCTTTATCCAGAGGAGAAACAAACTTCTCCTATCTTTTTTTTCTTTCTTTTTGAGACAAAGTCTCACTCTCTCGCCCAGGCTGGAGTGCAGTGGTGTGATCTCCGCTCACTGCAACCTCTGCCTTGTGGTTTCAAGTGATTCTTCTGACTCAGCTTCCCAATAGCTGGGACTACAGGCATGTGCCACCATGCCTGATTAATTTTTGTATTTTTAGTAGAGATGGTATTTCACTATATTGGCCAGGCTGGTCTCAAAGTCCTGATCTTGTGAGCCACCTGCCTCGGCCTCCCAAAGTACTGGGATTACAGGCATAAGCCACCGCACCCAGCCCAAACATCTCATATCTTTATGACAGGGGATAGTTTTGCAAGTTGGAGCAAGACACCCACTGAAGTGGTGTCTCCTACCCTCCTGCAGAAACTTGGAAATAGGAGTGCTGTCTTCCTTGATTATTATATTTCAAAGAGATGGCTCCCAGATTTTTGAGAAGGAAGTCCCTGGGTCCTAAAACTGATGAAAAGCCTGTTTAATTTTGAAAATGATTTATCTATACATTTTAAAGAAGAGAAGATACTTCAAGTTTGCTAATAATACTCTAAGAAAAAGGAGAGTGGAAAGAAGATGTTTTGTTTATTTGAGACAGTCCCAGAACAATTTATTGAGGACCTACTGTGTGCCTCTAAGCAACCAAGAAAGTTGTCTAGGATTATTATTTTATTACTATTATTGTATTTTCTTGAGTTTTGTTCAGTGTAAAGTTTTTAGAGCAGAAAAGTATGAAGAAGCAGAAAAAAATTCTCACAGTATCCTATCACTCGGAGATATAGGAACTTTTTGGCTTGCTTGTTTTCAGGTTTTCCACTAAGCATTTTTTACAAAGATATATGAAATAATAGTGAATTTACACATATATTCTGACTTTTTTTGGCTTAAATTTAATGATTGCCCTATGTCATTTAAAACATCTTTATATGATGTTTTGGTGGCTGTATGACCACCCTTGTGGTTTTTTATTGTTGTTTTTTTGAGACAGGGTCTCCCTAGTGTGCAGTGGCGCAATCAGGGCTCACCGTAGCCTCCCTCTCCCAAGCTCAAGTGAGCCTCCCGCCTCCGCCTCTCAAATAGCTGGGACCATAGGTGTGTACCACCATGCCCGGTCAATTTTTTAAAAAATTAGTAGAGTTCTAGACCAGCCCAAGTTGGTCTAGAACTCCTGGGCTCAAGCAATCCTCCTGTCTTGTCCTCCCAAAGTGCTGGGATTACAGGTGTGAGCCACCATGCCAGCCCTCCCATCAATTTGAAGCACTGCAGTCCCCAGTCTTTCCTCATTGTGCATATTTAGGTTACCTGATTAATAAGACTCTAGACAACAGTCTATCTGGTTCCAACCCTGTTTGCGATTTTGGTAATTTCCCTAGGATAAAATCCTGAAAGGGCTATCACTGGGACCAAAGGTATAAACATTATTATTTTATTTTAGTTTTTTGAGACTGAGTCTCACCTTGTTGCCCAGGCTGGAGTGCAATGGCACGATTTCAGCTCACTGCAAACTCCACCCCCCTCCCTAGGTTCAAGTGATTCTCCTGCCTCAGCCTCCCAAGTAGCTGGGATTATAGGTGTTCAGCACCAAGCCCAGCTCATTTTTTGTATCTTTAGTAGAGACGGGGTTTCACCATGTTGGCCAGGCTGGTCTTGAACTCCTGACCTCCTGATCTTCCCACCTCAGCCTCCCAAAGTGCTGGGATTACAGGTGTGAGCCACCATGCCCACCTGGCACATTATTATTATTATTATTTTGAGATGGAGTTTTGCTCTTGTTGCCCAGGTTGGAGTGCACTGGCATGATCTTGGCTCACCGAAACCTCTGCCTCCCAGGTTCAAGTGATTCTCCTACCACAGCCTCCTGAGTAGCTGGGATTATAGACATGTACCACCACACTGGCTAATTTTGTATTTTTGGTAGAAATGGGGTTTCTTTATGTTGATCAGGCTGGTCATGAACTTCTGACCTCAGGTGATCCACCTGCCTTGGCCTCCCAAAGTGCTGGGATTACAGGTATGAGCCACCACGCCCAGCCAGTATAAGCATTATTAAACCTTTTGATAGCTATTTCCAAATCATCTTTCAGAAAGTTGATACCAGTGACCAGCCTTGAGGATTAACAATACATATATTTTATCAATTTGATAGGTTAAAAATAAGATTGTATTATTTTCCTTTGCATGTCTTTGGTTACTAGTGAGATTAAACCCACACCAAAATTTAATTTTGTTTAATTTTTGTAAATTTTTGTTGTTGTTTCTTTTTTCTTTTTTAGACACAGGGTGTTGTTCTGTCATCTAGGCTGTAGTGCAGTGGCACAATCATAGCTCAGTTCAGCCTTGAACTCCTGGTCTCAAGCAATCCTCCCACTTCAGCCTCCCAAAGCACTGGAATTATAGGCATTAGCCACTGTGCCCAGCCTACTTTTGCTTATTTGTTTTTATTTTTTGAGATAGCATCTTGCTCTGTGACCCAGGCTGGAGTGCAGCGGCATGATCATGACTAATTGTAGCCTCAACGTCCTGGGCTCAAATGATCTTCCTGCCACAGCCTCCCAAGTAGCTGGGACTACAAGCTAATTTTTTGATTTTTTTGGTGAAACAGGGTCTCACTGTGTTGCCCAGGCTGGTCCCAAACTCCTGAGCTCAAGCTATCCCCCTGCTTTGGCCTCCCAAAGTGCCAGGCCTACTTTTGTTTATTTTTTGAAGAAGTAATGTAAGCAGGTATAAGATCAAAAGTTAGAAAAGCATGTTCAAAGTGAAAAGAAGACTTCTCACCTTGTCCTTCAACCACTCCATTATCTTTTCTGGAAGCAAATATTGGGTTAAATACATTTAAATTGGGTATTATTAGATATAAAAGCCTTTATATGTGTGTTAGCATTTATGTGTCTGTTTTTGTAGACTGTATTCTTAGATCGAGGGTTATTCATCCCCTTTGACAGACAAGAAAACTGAGACTTCAAGAGGTTCAATGCCGAGAGTCACACTGCTAGTGAATGGTGGAATGTGAGTCCCCCTATCCAAGAATCTCTAGAGGCAATCATCCCCTGGAGGTGAGTCATTTGCTCGGATGGCTATTGAAGCTCTGAAGGAAGTGGCCACCTATGGGGCTGGTGTTAACACCTTTAAAGGAACATGGCAGCTGCAGGTGTGTGGGTGATGGAGCGGCACTGATAACACCTTCTTGTCCAGAATGTTCTCCCTCATCAAACTGGTGCTTCTGCCTGAAATCCTGCCAAAGGCTGTTTAGCAATTGGAGCTATTTGCCCCTCACTGAGAACTAGTGGTTTCTGAGATTAGTGCTGCAGTTCCTAGCAGAGCCCTGGCCTGGCCTCCTCCAGCTCCCTGCTTTTTCTGTTCTCTTACCACCCCCCACCTCTGGACTCCACCCAGGACTTCATCTGTGCACAGGTGGTCATTTCCCAATTAACGGTTAAAACCACACCGTCAGTTCTTGAGGGCAGCAGCAGAATCTCCTAACACTGAAGAAGTCCATTTGTAATTGTTGGTCACAACACTGTCATTCTTTTGCAGTCTGAATGACAGGTTAATGGGTAAGAGACTTTAGAGACAGTGGACAGCCCCTATGGCCCTTCAAATCACACCCCTCCCTGCCTGGTGCCCCTCACTAGCTCTGGATTATCCACTGTAAACCTTGTCTCTTGGGTAGGAGTTTGCTGGGAACACCTCTAACACCTATGTGGCCGAAGACCCTTCACCTGCCCCAGGAGGGCCAGACTCAACAAGCACTCTGACATGTGTTTCTGGCTGGCCTGCCCTCCCTCTGTTTCTTCCTCTTTCCCAGGGTGGGTAAGACCCTCCTGTTCCAATTTTCCTTAAGGGGGCCTCTGGGGAGGGTGGAGTTCAGGATCCCATAGTTCTAGAACCTCAAGGCACCCACCCCATCCCCCTTTCCCCAATCTGGTTGCTTAAGGACCTTGAGAAAGACAATTTGGGGCTCAGGTTTAGATATAAAGTCTAGTTTCTTCCGTATGAAGGGGTGACAGAACTCACAGATAGACAGGCAGAGGTGACCGCTGAGTCAGGCAGGATTGGAGACTATATGAGTTAGTGCTGACTTGGTTCTGAGGCAGGACAGCCTGGTGGGCTGGGCCAGGGTGGTCAGGGAGGGCCTCAGGAAAGTGGTGGAGCTTGAGCTGGACGTCGGAGGTTGAGGAACGCTGAGGCAGGTGAGGCGCAGGGTGAGTGTGGGAGCACAGTCATGGCCTACAAAGCTGAGGTTTGCGGAGGGGTGCAAGTGAAGCTGCATGGCCACTGCTGGGGCACTGAGTTGAGGGTCTGGAATCCTGTCCTTTGGGTCATGGGGAGTCTTGGAAGGTTCTGGAACAGACAAGGAGTGCTATTGGGATAATCCTTAGGAAGCTCACTCTGATGGCAGTGTTTAGGCTGTTGGGCACGGAAGGCAAGAAGACCAAGGAGGCCATCTAGGAAGCAGCTGCCTTCCTGTCCTCTACCGACCTGAAAAACAGCATAGCAATGACAGTGGCTTCAGTCTCACCTTCAGCCTGAAGTACGAGGCTCTTGGAGGTGGTTTGCAAGGATGAGTTCTGTTGCATTTTGTCTTGAGGCACATGGCCAGCCTTTTGGTGACTGGGCTGCATGCTGTGCCCCACTGGGTTAAGCACTCCATACATGGGGTCCTAGGCTCTGGCGTCAGGGGTGGGGCTTCTGCAGGGAACCAAGTGCATGGTTCCAAGTGCCCTGTGCCACATAGATTCAGCCTCATTTGGTTCAACCTCCCCGGCGATTCCAGCATCTGTGGGGGCACTCGAGGACGCTAGGCCCCAGCTCACCATATGTGAAGGAAGATTGTGCAAGAGCCCACACACGGTGAATGGAGAGCTACATGGGTGCCACTTCCCCCACCTCCTGTGTCCCCCATAAAATTGCCTCCACTGGCCTCTTCCAGTTCCAGAAATTCTGTGACTTTGGGTCTTCAATCGTGGTTTTTGTTTTTGTTTTTGTTTTTGTTTTGTTTTTTTTTAAATCTTACTCTGTTGCCTAGTCTGAAGTGCTGTGGTGCAATCTCGACTCACTGTAACCTCTGCCACCTGGATTCAAGTGATTCTCCTGCCTCAGCCTCCCAAGTGGCTGAAATTACAGATGCCTGCCACTGCACTAGCTAATTTTTGTTTTTAGTAGAGACAGGGTTTCACCATCTTGACCAGGCTGGTCTTGAACTCCTGACCTCATGATCTACCCGCCTTGGCCTCCCAAAGTGCCGGGATTACAGGCATGAGCCACCACACCCAGCCTATGATTTGTTTTATATAGAGACTTCATCATTAAATGGTGTCGCAGCAATGGCAGCAGCTCAAATAATATTAAAAATATTAAACAATGGAAAAGTCTTTTTTCCCTCCAAAAAGAGCATGAGAACATGGAGTTAAAGGAAAGAAGGAAGAAACATGGGCCCCGGCTTTGGGCTCGGGCTTGAATACTTTCTCTGCTCTTCATAGTATCTGGGCAGGTTGTACATCTAATCTGGCTAGGTTCAATTTCCTCATCTGTGAAATGGGGATACTAATGCCCACTTACAGGCTTTTGGGAAGATTTGAAATAACGTGTAAATCTATCACAGTGCCTAGAACATATATGTTTTCTAATCCATTGGCATAAATTTTAATAAGATAATGTCTTACAATATTTGAAGGGTATTATTAATGGAGGTAGTTCCACCTGTTTTTAAATGCTTTTCTGAGATGCGATTTTGCCTTTTGTCCTGAAATTCCCCTGGCAGTTGGCTCAGGGAAGAATAGGTAGCTTACACCACCCTCTGATGGCTGTAGGATTCATTGCCATGAGAGCAAGGGGCTAAGTTACATGGCTGTGGGTTACCCGACCGGGGACTGGCTAAGCCAGTTGTCAGCAATAACCACATGACAGAGAAAAGTGGAGCCTCCACAAACATATCCCAGATTTCATAATCAGAAAATCCAGACAGAGCTATTTTTATTTTAACAGGCACATAACTTTTGAGGAAGTATGGGCGTGAGGTGGTACCACACACTTTTCAGTGCTTGGGGCCTTTAAATATCTGAATCCAGTCTTGAATAAATCAGTTTACCTAATTCTTTATATGTTCTGTTTCCTTAGGTGCACGGCTGTGTTCAATACTAGCTTAACCTGCAAGGTGCAAAGATTCTGCAAGGCTGACTGAGTCCAGGAAGCTGCCCTTGGCTACTCCAAAGCTTTGTTAGTGATTGTGAGTTTAGCACAGTCAAGCAGTTGGTTTTTAAAAATTATTTTAGTGCCAGGCATGGTGGCTCACGCCTGTAATCCCAGCACTTTGGGAGGCCAAGGTAGGTGGATCACCTGAATTCGGGAGTTTGAGACCAGCCTGACCAACATGGAGGAAACCCCGTCTCTACTAAAACTACAAAATTAGTTGGGCGTTGTGGCGGGGCTCCTATAATCCCAGCTACTCGGGAGGCTGAGACAGGAGAATCGCTTGGAACCAGGAGGCAGAGGTTGTGGTGAGCCAAGATCACCACACATTGCACTCTAGCCTGGGCAACAAGAGTGAAACTCTGTCTCAAAAAAAACATTTTTTTACACATATTTTTATTATGGAAATATGGAATATGGAGAACAATGTAATAAACATTTATGAAGTCATGACTGAGAATTAGCAGTGTTAACAAATGTTAAATCCTGCTATATTTATTTCAAATCTCTTTTTTAAAAAATAAATCAGACATAAAAAAAACAGTTGCAGGAATCCCTTTAAGCACTTGATTTTTCCCTGTCTTGTTTTCTAATCTTTCCATGTTGAGCTAGTGTCATCATCTCAATTTTATGGTGAGCATTTTGGAAATAAGAGCAAACTCTTTGCTGCTACTTGGCCCGGCAGCTAGCAGTTTCCGGTGCATAGTAGATGCTCAATAAATGTTGTATAAATGAATGAGTGAATAAAATGTCTTATTTAAAAAATTTTTTAAAAATTAATTTAACTTAATTTTTATTTTTGAGATGGGGTCTCACTCAGTCACCCAGGCTGGAGTGCAATGGCGTGATCTCAGCTCACTGTAGCCTTTGCCTCCCGGGTTCAGGCAATTCTCCTGCCTCAGCCTCCCAAGTATCTGGGACTACAGGTGCACACTACCACACCTGAATAATGTTTTTGTTTTTGTTTTTGTTTTTTTAAGTAGAGATGGGGTTTCACCATGTTGGTCAGGCTGATCTCAAACTCCTGACCTCAATGATCCTCCCACCTTGGCTTCCCAAAGTGCTGGGATTACAAGTGTGAGTCACCACACCCGACTGTGAAATGTTTTTTTCTTTTGTCATCCTCCTTTATACCTCCACACACTTTCCTCATTGGGGTTTCTTTGGCTAATAATAGTTCCTATCCTTAGCTCAGGGATGGAATTTAAATTATATAATATATTGGTTTTGAAAATTATGCAATCAGCTTTTTTGTTTTTTTTTGAGATAAGTGAGTAAACATTGCTAAACCAAAAGAAAGAATAAACTTTAATTCCACGTACAAAAGTAACCAGCTTTCTGGTATAAAAGCTTACAGAAATGGAACTACTATTGCATATATCCTTCTGTAGCTTATTTCCCCCCCCCGCCCCCCACTTAATAATGAGTACCTTTCTAAGTCATCATATTTTCTGCTCAGTAGTTTCTCACTTCTATAGTCCTGGGTGAGGGGGACTGCCATGTGAAGTCATGGGGTCTTACCACAGGTAAGAGGATGACAGTGTGGCTGGCTAGCTGACCTTTCATGCATTCTGTGGGAAGAAGTCTAGCTGGCCAGACTATTTCTTAAGGACCCGTGAGTTTCATAGCAGACTCCTGGGCTGGACATTGATTTGATATGTTTGTGAACTAGCTAGTTTACAAAATCTCAGGTGGAAATATTACTGTTTTCTTGGCCTATATGCTGTCTGGTAAAGGCTTTTAGGAGTAGAAGCATTTAGAATTAGCCCTGGGTTTAAATCTTAGCTACTTGGCAGCCTTGCAATCTTGGGTAAGCTACTAAACCTCTCTGAGAAGGCTCTACCCTGTGAGTTGTGCCTTTTCCTCTCGAAGATTGAGGTTCCCTCTGCTGTGGAGCCTGGAGAGTTTGAGAACAGGGTCCACAGTCACTCAGCAAAGCGTCGCTGGATCACCTCATGTGTGCAGCTCTCTGCTAGCAGGGCCCCAAGGGGCCTCTTCAGCCCAGGGTCTGGCTGGGAGACTAAGCTGACACACACGTAGGAGGTGAGCTAGATTTCTGAAGAGGAAGGTGTGTGGGTGTCAGAGAAGAAGGCTCAGATCGGTGACACTTGCAGTCCCTGACTTTGGAGGCAACTGAGACAGTCCTCTCACTTGAAATATGCAAACAGAGGCCTCCAGAGGTGCAGAGACCCAGATACTCAGCTCATTAGTAGAGATATAGATGGATTAGTTCCCAGCTCCAGTGACCATCTGCTGTCTCATTCCCTTAGCTTAGAGGCTATTTATTATTAAGGATTTATTGAAAAAAAATTTATGCTTTTTTCATTTGTCTTTTCCCCCCTGCGTTCTTTTTTTTTTTTTTTTAAGTGTTTCACTCTTTATTTATTTATTTATTCATTCATTCATTTAAGACAAGCTCTCACTCTCCTGCTCAGGCTGGAGTGCAGTAGTGTGATCTCGGCTCACCACAACCTCCGCCTCCCAGGATCAAGGGATTCTCCCACCTTAGCCTCCCAAGTAGCTGGGACTATAGGCGAGTGCCACCACGTCTAGCTAATTTTTGTATTTTTTTGTAGAAATGAGGTTTCACCATGTTGTCCACTCTGGTCTCAAACTCCTGAGCTCAAGTGATTCGCTCACCTCGGCCTCCCAAAATGCTGGGATTATAGGCATGAGCCACTGTGCCCAGCCTCACTATTTATTTAGACAAATATTTCACATCCATGATTCTGTCCAGCTAAAAGTCCTTTTTGAGGCGATGCTGTTGGCTTTGGCCAATTGGAGAATGGAATAATCCAACTCACCCATCCTGCCAATGGCCCTCTCGATAACATAGGTTTTAAACTGGTCGTTAAACCTGCCCATAACCTTGTCAATATCGGCCACATCCTTTTGCATGGCCGCATGGTCCTTGGCACCGATAATGTGGTTGCTGGTGGAGCGTTTCCATGGGATGTACAGGTTTATGAACTCACTGGCATTCTGCATATTGAGACCACACTGGACATGAACAGAGAAAGCTGTTTTGTTTTGTTCTCTGACCATTAAAGCTTTCTTCACATGCCGATGGTCTCTGATAGCCTGTTTATATTGAAGGGCCAGCCAGTCACTAGAAGGTTTCTTGAAAGTTCTGTGGATTGTTGTAGGTGGCAATTCTTGACTGGGGCAGTTTTGCCCCCAGAGACATTGGCAATGTCTGGAGACATTTTTGGTTGCTGCAACAGGAGCGTCAAGGGTACAATGCTGCTGGCATCTAATGGTAGAGAGCAGGAATGTTGCTCAGCATACCGTAATGCACAGGACAGTCCCACAACAAACTAGTAGCAGCCCCAGATGCCATAGTGCCAGGTTGAAAAAGCCTGCCCCGGGGCAATCAAACGGGCACCAGCCCTTTCCTCCATATCTGTTTCTTTTGAGGTGATCAGTTTCCCTCCTGAGAAACCCATCCCTCAACAAACCTGGAAGGCAGGGTGTGTGGCCCAAGCATTTGGAAGCCAGGTGCACTCAGTAAGCAGACTTTCAGGCACACCTGCTGTTTTCAGTGTAGAGTCTCTGACATAAGAAAACAGTACAGAACTTCTGGGAGTCTGCTTCCCCCAAAAGCAATCTCCTGACATCCACGAGGTGGGCAGGGGAGTGGCCAGGCTGCTCGGGCTTGGGAAGAGGGCCTGGTGTGGGAATGCATGGGGCACTGGGGAGAGGGTTGTCTGTTTCTTGTGCAGACTTCAAACAAACCTTCTCTTAGCTCCATTTTGCACTCCCGCCTTTGCCGGCCCTGGGGACCTTCCATTCCTGATCCTCCCTGAGTTGTTCACTACAAGTAGATCTGCTTCCAGCAGCCAGTCAGACGTCCACTCTCCAGCGGAGGCCCATGACCTTGTGCTTTTCGTCTTCCAGCGTGTTATTGCTGGCCCCTTCTAAGGCCTTCTCCCCACATGCATGTCTGAATGTATCCCTTTGCTGTCATTTTAGTGAGGGTTGGGGAAGGAGTCGAGATAAATGTGTGTCGAGTGCACATCTTGAACCAAAAGCGGTTTCCTTGTGTGCTGGAATACTGTAGATTTTATTAAAAGCTCCGAAGTGTGTCTGGCTTCTGAGGAAGACACAATGCTGGTGCTGGCTTTGTGTTAAGACTCTCTTCTGGCTTAACTAGAGTCAGGAATTGAGGGATGGCATGGTGTAGGAGGTAGAGGCGCTCTGACCTTCGTCTTGCGAAGTCTCAATGTCCCTGTGTGTGAAATGGGTGCTCTCAGCCCTGTGGTACAGATGGAGTGAGAGGATGGGTGCAAGAGAGCAGAGAGCACTGCAGAGGGCTGTGGCTTGTCATCGCCATCCTCACGGTCGGAGTTAGTACCATCATCTCCTTTAACTGCATGACCAAGGGCATGTGTTACTTGGGCACAGTGACAGAATATGGCTCTCTGGTAGGCAGGCTTAACCCAGCAAATGAGCATGAGTACCGACTACCTCGTTTTCTTGCCAGAGGCCTCCCGTTTGGTTGGCAGAGTGGTGACCAGCTGACCAATTGGACGGGGCTCTTTAATGTCACGGATGATCCAGCAGTGCAGAGCAGCAGTGACTCCAGCTCCAGGTACAGACCCCAGCAAATGGCCAGGGAGGGGGGAAGCCTGACCCGGGGTGGCCCTGCAGCCCCTGCCACATTGTCTACTTCCTAGGGTGGAAGAAGCAGCTTGTTCCAGTGGCTCAAAACTCCCTGCACTCTGGTATCCTACCTGGTTCCTTTAACTTGAGGGTGAATGAATTTGAAGGATGAGGCATAGGACCCAACCATAACCAAATAGGGATTCACTGGCCCCTTCTATCGAGGGGTAGGGTGGGGAGTCCTGATCTCAAACTTCCATTTAGGGGTGGGGCCAAAGCTCTGTCTCTGCTGCAGGGATTTCAGATATCAGCCAGCAAGTGTGTGTAGGGGTGTGTGTGTGGGTGGCGTCAAAGAGTGGATGTCAGGTGAGTGTTCCGTGCTTCTCTGAAGTCCCCTGCCCAGGCAGTCCCTGCTCTGCCCACGGGGGACGTTGCCCTTGGCTGGAGTGGAACCATTTCCATCAAGATGGTGCTGAGATTTGCTATGCACTCCATCATGTGGTTATTTCCTCTCGATCAGTCATATTTGTTGAATGAATTAAAATGAAATATTCTCAGGCTGGGCGCACTCATTGCAGGGAGGGTATTGTAAAGAATTTTTGCAGACGAGGCAGGATACTGTTTCTGCTGGGAGCTGGATGTGACTGGAACCTGCCAGCTAAGCGTTCCCAGGGGCTGATTAAGCTGTTTGGTTTCCTGATTTTTGTATTTCTAAGGAGGGGGTAACTCTGAGGTCCTTTTTCCTGAGAGAGAGGCTTGTAATTTTGTTGCTGGTGATTTTGACAACAGACATTAAATTGACCCTGCAGAGGAGAAGTAATGAGTTTTTCAAGGACCCCTGATATGTATGTATTTATTCAATGCTCTGATGTCAGAAACCAGTCAGGTAAAGTTCCACAGACAGGCCTGAGGGTGTGGGGTGGCTGCACATCGTGGCCTGGGCTGGAGGGTCTTATGCTGGCCTTTGGGGCCACAGTTCTTTCCATATATGTGCAGAGGGGGCTGTGGATGTCACAGGTGAGGTGGGGGCCCATGCTTGTCCTGGGATGCTGAGCCCCATGCTGGCCTGTCTGCTGAGCAGCCTGCCTCCCAGGTGGTGAGCAGTCTAGGTAAGTCAGCAAGCATGTACCTCCCTACTGGATTCCTAGGAGAGTTCTTCAAGAAGTTTGAGGTAGAACACGTGAGTCAAGGCCAGGCGTGGTGGCTCAGGCCTGTAATCCCAGCACTTTGGGAGGTTGAGGCAGACGGATCACTTGAGGTCAGGAGTTCAAGACCAGCCTGGCCAACATGGTGAAACCCCATCTCTACTAAAAATACAAAAATTAGCCGGGTGTGGTGGTGCAGCTACTGAGGAGGCTGACACAGGAGAATTGCTTGAACCTGGGAGGTGGAGGCTGCAGTGAGCTGAGATTGTGCCACTGTACTCCAGCCTGGGCGACAGAGCAAAACATTGTTTTTTAAAAAAAAATAAAATGTGAGTCAAGTGAGCAAGGCAGACAGACGGGCCCCTGGGAAGCTGTTTCTGGGCAGATGTCTCCAGGCAGTGGCTGAAGCCATTGCCATTGCGTGGGCTCCATTCCTAACTTTTCCTGCTGCCAGCATCTTCTGTCTTTCCTTCCTCTTGCCATGGTTTCGCCTGTGACTTCCCTTACCCTCTCACTGCACCTGTGTTCTCTGCCTTTCTTCCTGTTACCTGTTCGGGGCCCTCCTTCCTTTCTCCCTCCCCAGTGCCTCCCTCTCTCCTCTACGTCCTTGCTTCCCTGCTCCCTTTCTCCCTCCCCTTGCTCTTTATTTTCTCTGCTCCTCTCTCCATGACCTGGGCCAGCTTCCTCTTTCCTATCAGCTGGGAGCCCACAGGGTCAGAGACACAGCTGACGTCTGTTAAGTTGGTTTTGGAATTCAGGTGCCTTTGACACAACGTCATTACCAGCTGAGTTGACTTCCTTCTGGAGCGCTCCCATTTGAGGCAGAATTCCCTTAATCACAGAAAAAATGGCATGAACACAACTCCCACATTTTCCTGGGACAATTCCAATTTCAAATCTCCACTTCTAGTTGACCCCAAAATACCCACCTGGTTGAAGGACTGCAGTAGGTAGAGTCTCCACACGTGGGAAATATGGTTAATGTAGTTAGAATGGAACCGGATGTTGAAGATTTTTCACCCTGGCGTGTGAGCAGCTTCTGCCTTCTTTAAAATGGGCAGGACAGCTCCTGGCAGCAGATGTGCAGAGCTTGGGGGAGGACCTAACGAGGACACCATGTACATTGTCCCAATTAACAACTCTCCAAATCTGGAAGATGGGATGAGCTTCATGATATTATTCACCTATTGAATAATTCAGTGCATGCCATGTTTTGCTATCTATAGTTGTGTGGTGTTGAAGTGTGGTACAACCTGTTATCATTTATTATTAACAGTTTGGAAAGGAAGTCAGGAAGTACCAAATATAACTAAGAGGATGAAGAGGGGCAAAAAAGCAAATGACTCATACATGGTATATACTCAAGCAGGAGCCACAGGGAGAAGGAGCCAGTCCAAATGATTAGTCCGGAAAACTCCAGCAGGACCACAAAGCAAATTCAAGCCAGATAGTGCTCATAAAAGGCTATGGTCAGATGTTCTTATTGGTCACAGACTGGGGGAAGTCCGGGCTGAATTAGAAAGGTGCGAGCTCTCAGATATACATTGACATATAGCTTTATTAGTTTCAAGTCTAGGTCTATAAAGTGTTATCCAATAAGCATCCTTAGGGGAACTGCTTTAATGAGCATACAGGAATAATTTTTTCTTTTCTTTTTTTTTCTTTTTGAGATGGAGCCTTACTCTATTGCTCAGGCTGGAGTGCAGTGGTGCAGTCTCGACTCACCGCAACCTCCACCTCCCAGGTTCAAGCAATTCTCCTGCTTCACCCTACTGAGTAGCTGGGACTACAAGCACCTACCACCAGGCCTGGCTAATTTTTGTATTTTTAGTAGAGATGGGGTTTCACTATGTTGGCCAGGCTGGTCTTGAACTCCTGACCTCAAGTGATCCACCCACCTCGGCCTCCCAAAGTGCTGGGATTACAGGCATGAGCCCCCGCACCCAGCCAGAATAATTTTCAATCAGCAAACATTTCTATTTAGGTGGATGTTTTGCACAAGTAGGAAGGCCTGTGAAGCATTTCTCGTGTGTTTATGTTTCCATCTTCTCAGCAAGACAGTGATCGTGCATCTTCAGTTTTGAATTCTCAGCACCTAGCATGGCAAGTGTTATGTAGTAGGTACTCAATAAATGTGAATTATGTAAAAAAAAAAAAAAATGAATTAAGCAAGGAAATAGTAAAGGCTGTTGGTAAGAAAGCAAACTTCAATTTCAGTGTTTCTGAGTCTCCCCTTAGAGATTTATTCCTTTGGATTCAGCCTTGTCTCTTGTCATTGACTTTGAAAAGTTGTCTCCTTTCTGGAAACACTTTGGAATCAGAAACTCATTCACAGGCTGCAATTGCTAGATTATTTTCTCTTGAAAAGAACCAATAGTAGGGCAGGCTGAGCATGCAAAGGAAGACATAGTTGTTGGGAGTAAGGTATAAAAAGTAGAGATTTAGCAGTGAAGGCAGATGACATACTCCTGCGCTAACTGACTAGACCTCCTCCTGAACACCCCTCACTGAGCATGGCCCCTCTGGAGAGGCGAAGGATAGGGGGTACTTGCCTTCCATGGTCAGCTCCAACCCTGATCCCTCTGGCCTGGCCTAGCTGCCTGTCTGCCCAGCAGCTGCTCAGAGAGCAGGGGAAGGCAGTGGCGCCCTCATGGTTGTGGTCTCTGTCCTGCAGGGTGGGCAGTGTTGCATGTACTGCCTCAGGACTTCCCGGGAAAACATCCCCCCACTTCAGTCACAGAGACAGAGGACAGCTGAGGAAAGAGTCCCCCAGGCACTGTCCCAGCAGAGTTGACTGTCAGTCTGGCCCATCATCACAGCACAAAGGGCTTCACTCGGCTTCTGCCAACTGTGCCTGGCTCCACATCCAAGTCCTCGTCCTCCCATCGGTACTCACTTCCTCCTTGAAGCCTTCCCTGCTAGCCCCAGCCCAACTGAATCCCCTTTAACTCTGCCTTCTGTAGATATGCCTGCCTCCAGGGCAATTTCTGTCATGCACACACAGGGAACTCTCTGGCAAGTGTACATAATCCTTCTGTGTTTGCTCAAGTATTGCCCATATCCCGAGGAGCCTCTGGCCTTGGAGAACTGGGCTAGACCACCTGTGTGAGCATCTCCAGGGCCCTCTGGATCCTCTAGATCCAGGCCCAGCCGTAGGCTCCATGGCTGGCTGGCCTCACTGGCCCCTTGTCCATACTCCACACCAATCTTGGCCCTCCTGGCGGCAAGAGGAGATGTGGAAGGCAACTCAGGAGACACTTCTCTCTAGACATGGTGGTGCATGCTTGTAGTCCTAGCTACTCAGGAGGCTAAAGTCAGAAGATCATTTCAGCCCAGAAGTTCGAGGCTACAGTGAGCTGAGATTGTGCCACTGCACTCCAGCCTGAGTGACAGAGTAAGACCTTATCTCAAAAAATAACAATAATTAAAAAAACCCAGTAGATCACTCTATGCAACTGTTGTCAAAGCTGCAGGGTTGATCTCAGACAAGATGATCTTAGGGTCTCTCATTTCCACCTTCCCTGTCTCTTCCACTTTCTATCTTTTGTGTCCTCGTCCCTCCCGCCTTCCCAACTGTGCTTAGTGTTTTTCTGATTGTTGCCTCTGAAAAATGTATCCCTCCACCTGCTCCTGGCAATCATGCATTTCAAAGAGGAGCCCTTGGGGGCAGTGTGACCCCTGCAGTCCTGTATGCCAGAATGCTATCATGGCCAGGCTGAGGGCAGGGCAGCGGAGGAAGTGCACTCCTGCATGGCGGGTGCAGCTGGCTCCCTTAAGTCTTCCTGGTCAACGTTCACTTCTGCAGGAAAGGAGGGGAAAAGAGCTGGAGCTCTTGGGCTTCACCCGACTGAGAAGGATTTGGAGACACAGGTTTGGCAGAGCGTTCTGGGCTGGTGCTGGAAAAACAAAAAGCAAAGCAAACATGGCAGTTTCCCCCTTTGGTCCCATGCGCCTGATGTGGGCTTCTTCGGGCCTGGCAGAATCCAGGCTGCGTGTGGCTGAGGCTGTTGGTGGAAGTGGAGTTGTTGGCACTGGGGGACTCCTTCTTCTCAAGTGGTGGTTGCTCCAGGAGCACTCCTAACCCAAAGCTTTGTGGCTTTTGAGTCTCTGTGGAGTCTCCTGGGCAAATAACCACTTACATGAACTTTCTGTGCTGCCTCAATTACTTCGTCTGCAAAACTGAGATCATTAACCCAACTCTGGGGGTGATACAAAGGAGGTCATGGGCTCTGTAACCCCCTGAGAGCTCCAAGGTTAAAGCACCTCTCAGGTCTCCATAGGGCATGGTGGAGGTGGAGTGAGGAGGTCTATTCCCACCCTGCTCAGTCTCTCCTGGGGTCCTCTGAGTGGGCCCAGCTTTGCCCCAGACTCACAGCACTTCCCTGGGGGACTAGCACTCCCTCCCTGGGCCTTGTCTGCCTCTGTAAACTGAGGAGGCTGGATCGGATGGGTGCGGTGCCTGTCAGGACCTCCCCCTTCTTCACCCCAGGTCAGCTCCCCAAACTCCTTTCCTCCCTTCAGCTTCCACCACCCATTCTCCCTCTTCTTTTTCTTCACACTCCTATGCTTCCTGCCTTTTAGACCATCTTTGAGAATTTTATGCCAATAACTTGGCAAAGGCAGGAGGCTAGGGGAAGGCATGAGAATGGGAAGGAAGGTCAGGCTGGAAGGACCAAGCATCCACTCACCCATTAGATTAGGGGATGCTCACAAGGTTGAGGCAGCTAGAGGCTCTTCCAGCTTTCTACCACAGGTCACCATTTATAGTCTGGCATCCCCCTGACTCGATGGCCACCAAGACCTTGCTGAGCTACTAAGTGATGGCAGATCATGAAGCTCTCCAAGAGGCCATCCTTCCCCATGTGAGCCTCGTGGTTCAAAGTGCTTCCTCTGGTTGATTGTAAACCTTTCTTCCCTAAGTCTCATCTGGAGCTCTTAGGCTTGCCTTTTGGAGGCTTGCAGAACAATGAAGTCTGTCCCTTCTTCCTCCAGCCATCCCTTCACACTTCGGGAGACATCTCATTCTCTCCACTTGCTCCAGGACCAGGTCTTCAGATACTCGCTCAGCTCTCCTTCACCTGCAGACTTCCACGGCACCATCTCCAACATCTCCCACTCCTGGCCTTGCTTCCACTTACACCAGGGGGGCATCTGTTCTCTGCTCCCTTGAATCTGCTCTTGTCAAGGTCACTAATGACTTCCTGGTTGCTAGATCAGTGGTGCCTTCTCTGTCTTCCTCTTCTTTGACCCCCAACCTTAGCATTGAGTAGAGTTGACCCATCTGTCCTGGAAATACTGTCTCCTCTTAGCTTCTGTGTCCCTGGGCTCTGTGTCTGGGTTTTCTTTCACCTGCAGACCTTCCTTCTCAGTGTCCTTTGCTGCCATCTGAATGTGGGAGCTGACCTCAGGCCTGTCCTTGGCCCTCTTCCTTCTTCTGTCTGAACTCTCTCCCAGTGTTTCCTTGCATCCCTTGTCCTCTGACTCTGGAATGTGCATCTCCAGCCCTGACTTCTGCACTGGGCCTCAGATGTGTGCATCTGACTGCCTACCTGTGATCTCCTCTAGATGTCTGACAGCACAGCAAACTTCACATGGCCAAAGAATCTTTCCATCCACACCCCAAACCTGTTCATCTCTCTAACCCTTAAATGGCTATGTCATTCCACTAATTGTTTAAGCTGAAGTTCTAGGAGTTACTGTTGGTTTATGTCTCTCTTTTACTTTCTAAATTATCAGTGCATTTTTTGGGTCACCACCTGCGGAGGTCTGTCCTGCAGACCCAGTCTCAATAATGAATGAATAAATTCACTCAGACACAGAATACAGTGAACGAGTGAGCTAGGGTGTCCATGGTCACTCACAGACGCTTGAGGAGAGTGCTGTAAAGAGATAGCAGCTGTTGGCCATGACACGCTGGCCTCACCAGCCTTTATTCAGCACAGATTAAATGACAAAGACTTTGAGTTAACACTGCTAGAGGGTGAAGGTTAAAGGCCAGGTTCCAAGACCTAAAGCAAACACCATTAGTGAGTAATACACCTGGTCAACCTCCACCCAAGAGAGTCACCCGGAATGAGTAAGAGTTAGTTTATAGGACCACATGAGTAAACAAGTTAGTTAGGTAAACTCCCCACATTCCTTTGTTTCTACTCTAACTTATTTAACTAAGGGGACAAGGCTGCCTTCAGCCAAGTATTGTAATAAAAACCCTTAGGCCTTCCAAAAGAGCTTGTGTGTATTCTCTATAATTAAAATTTCTCCCACTAGCCTGACCGAATCCCCATAGTGCATCCTGCTGGTTCCATTCCTAAACTATTTACTGGGTCTGTCTCCTCCCCACTTTCTTTGCCACCCCTTGGTGCAATCGACTGTCTTCTTATGCTGCAATAGCTTGTCCTCTCTCCCTTTACAATCCCTTATCCCGACATCAGATCATGTTGTTCCTCTGTTGAGTCTCCATGATACTGCGTGGCCCACAGGCCCAGCTTGACCTGGTCCTGCTCACCTCTCTGGCCTCCACAACTCTGCCTAGCCACATTGGCAGCTGCTATTGCAGAGCAAGTGATTGTATCTACTCACTGTTCCTTCTCTGGGAAGTTCTTCCTGCACATCTGCATAGGGCCCCATACCTCTATTCATGTCCGCTGTCCAGAGTGGCATTCCTGGGCCCCCAGGTGCCCTCCAGTTCCTTGTCCTGCTTTTTTTGGAAGAGTTATGGCTACTTGGCATTATATTGAATGAATCATTTATTGTTGCCAGGAGGGCGGGGACTCTGGCTAGTTCATCAGTGCATTCTGGCCTGAAACAGTGCCTGGTACACAGTAGAGGGTCCATAAATCTTCGATGAGTCAAAGAGGAGAAAAGCCCTTCTCACCCATCAACAGTACAGACAGGCCATGGAGGAGCTGTGTGTAATTCTGCATAACAAGAGCTGGGCTGGAGGGGTGCCCAGGGGCTGCAGGCACAGAGGAGGGAGGGCCGCAAAGGCAGCCAGTGGAAGCTGACCCCTGGGCTGACTCTGCTGGATGAGTAGGCAGGGACTAGCAAGACAGCAAAGAAGAGTATTCCAGACAGAGAGACTCCTCCAGGCGTGAGAAGACTGAATCCTGTCCCTGGCACTGGGGTGGAGACGGGACTACTTGCAAAGGAGAAGTAGTGAGAATTGGCAGAAGACGGAGGAAGGAGAAGGAGGCAGCTAGGATATAGCACTTGGCTAGGGCACCTGTGGGCATGGTGGTCAAACTCCACCAGAAGCAGTAGGGATACTGGCCAGTGCTGGCATCCACACACTGAGGTGTTCCCAGCTGTTGAGCTGAATTTTACAAAGGGAAGCCTTTCAGGGCTCCCTAGTCAGGCCTGGAAAATAAGGTCATCATGTACATACTCTCACAGGGGATATGTTAGACACTGCAGAACTGGTGGGTGGGGAAGGAGGAATGAATCTAGACATCAGTCTTTGCCCCAGTCCCACCAACCCCCACCCTGTGCCAGAAATGACCCTCAGGCTTGGTGTGAGGTGCACACCTGGGGCAGATTAATCCCAGGACTATTTAAGGTTGCACTGAGAACGTCAGGCTTTTTATCATGTATCTCAAAACAGCTATGGTAATTCCTGGTGACAGATGAGTGAACGGTGGCCCAAAGAGGGCAGGTGAAGTCCAAGGCTGCTGAGCCGGGCGGTGGACCAGCCAAGGGTTGGAGCCAGGGCTCTCCACTGCCATGGCAGTGACTCCTGGCAGCTGTGACCTGCCATTGTTAACAGCTGAGTCTTTCTTGCCTGTCTCCTACCTATCTGGGAAGGCACTTCAGTCCTTTGAATTGTCAGGCTGCAATTTTCAGACTCTGATTTCTGTGCATTCGCTGTGATGGGTCGTGTGCTATCTCGAGATGGCAGCTGTTCTGGCTCTAGAAATAGCACTGAGCTCACTGAAGGGCTGCTGCCCTTAAGAGGGGGAGGGGCTGCTGACTGAGAAAATCCCCCAGAGAACCAGGGCTGTCAGACTTGGGGAGGGGAAGTACAGTGACATGATTAAGAGCAGGGGTTCCAGGCTCTCTCAGTCCTCAGGGTTCTTTTCCAGTGCCACCATTTACCAGCTGAACGACCTTGGGCAAGTTACCTTACCTCTTGTAGTTTGAGTCCCAGATATAAAATGGGGGAAATTATGCTTGCCTCGTAGGGCTATTGGGAGAATTAAATGAGACCGAGTTAAAGGGTCTGGTATCAGGCTGTCATGGACAGTTGTGCAGGGTGGGCACTACACAAAGATACTCAGCGAAGGAGTCAAGTGGGGCTGAAGTCCAGCTTACTCTCCCTTGACCAGCCATGTGCCTGGTGCATGTGGCTTAATTTATCTGCAGAAAACAGTGCTTCTTCCTGATTTTTGCAGAGTTGCCATATGGGCTAGTAGTGTCTCTACCCAGTGTGGAATAAATAAACAACTCCGTGGTTCTCTGAGACTGCACTGAGCTTGATAGGAGTTTAGGTGTTCAGATGACTGAGCTGGGGCAGCTTCCCTGTTCCCTGAGGGCCAGTGGAGGTTTAACAGTGTGCTTGTGCATGACACAGGGACCTCCCTGGGCTCCTATTCTCTGGGATACCATCAGTGTCCGGGGATGGGGATGAGGAAAGAAAGCTGAATGCATGGACCTCATCTTGTAGTAGCCAATGGTTGCTGGGACCCAGAATACTGTGGCCCCCAAGAAAGAAACCATGGCCCTAGAGAAGCTCTGGAGAGGGAATCAGGCCAATAGGGAGCCTCTGTGGGGCAGGCTCTTGGGGAAAATCTCATCGGAACTACAGAGCCAGGCTCTCAGAAGGCCACACCCTGGGCATGCTGAAATGAGGCCTCCTTAGCCTGCAAAGCTGGAGCCCAAGTCTGGGCAAGGAGAACTCATGTCCAGGACCGCCATGCTCACCTCTTTCTGGCCTTCTTCATTTGTCTTCTCACTTAGTGGAGGGCAGAGAGATGGGGCAGAACAGATGCAGTCTGGCACCAACATCTTATTTGGCTGCAGGAAACTGAATGGCATTTGAGAGGAGCTAGGCTCCTGATATGACCAGCTGGGACTATTTATACCCGTGAGATGCCCCTACATGCTGCCAGGATCCTCTCCCCTTTGAGGCGGGTAGAGATAGTCTTTCTAACATTGAAAGAAGAGACAGTGACGAACTCACCTTGAGAGGCTAATGGAGTTTAAGAAGGTTGGAGAAAGTGCTGTTCTCAATCTTCTAACAGGGTAAGGGGAAGCTTGAGATATTTAGAAAAAGGTCTGTGACTTAAAAGGGCATTTATTAGTGGTTTCTGATAATAAAAGAATCATAACCCCATTGCAGAAACTTATAAAAACACAGAAAAGTATTTTAAAAGTAACCCATAATCCCATTTATTCTGAGAAACCCCTATTGTGTTACAGTTCTTCCCTTTGCCTATGCATTCACTTACATATATAATTCTTTTTGGAGATCATAGTTTTGTAAGTTGCATTTTTTTTTTTTTACTCAACATTGTCATGGGAGCGTCTTCTTATGTCATTAGACAAAAAAAATTTAAGCAACATTTTTGATATCTGTCTATCTGTATCCAGACTAAATGGGAGTTTCTATGACACCCTCCAAAATGCAGTCCTTGAGCGTTCTGGGCTGCCATAACGAAATATCTTAGACTGGGTTATTTATAGTTATAGCAACGGAAATTTATCTCTCACAATTCTCGGGGCTAGGAAGTCCAAGATCAAGGTGTCAGAAGATTTGGTGTCTGGTAAGGGTCCGTTCCTCATAGATGGCAGCTTCTTGCTGCATCCTCAGGTGGTGGAAAAGCAAAAGGCTCTTTGAAGCCTCTTTTATAAGGGCCTAATCCCATTCTTGAAGGCAGAGACCTCATAACCTAATTATCCCCCAAAGGCACCACCTCTTAATACCATCACATTGGGGATTAAGTTTAAACATGAAACTTAATGTTTGTGTCAGGGATACAGACATTTAGACCATAGCATTCTCAAGTCAGTCATCTTTGGAGACTGAGCTAGAGGTGTAGAGACAAAAAAGCAAAGCCCAGGTAGGATAGAGAAGGAAGCCAGGGTTATTAGCTCCATTTTCCAGATGGGAAAACTGAGGCTTTAGACCCAGGCATGGAGTAGTTTTGATGACTTGGCTGAGGTACTGCATGGAGTGTTTTCAGGGTACCTGGGATTTGTTTTAATCAGATATGGTAAGACACAAAAATATGGAAATGACTGTCATGAAAGAAGAGGTTTTTATACTTACAGATCCCTAGAAATAGCAGGCATGCGCTGCAGGACCACAGGGAGAAGCACCTGGGTCAGTAAGGAGGCAGAGAGAGCAACGGGGAGTGTGGGCAAGAGCTGTCATTGGGATTTCCATAGAAAGGAACTGGTAAGGCAGGGTTTGCAGGTTTAGGATTTGTTGATCTGAGTAACTTCAGTGGGTTCTGGGTTGTGGGATCCCTAGTTGCCTTGGACCTGGGCCTGGGGGGTAAGTAGGGCAAGAGCTATTCCAGTGTTCAAGAGTATGGGAACCTGATAGGGGCATGGACCCTGGATTGGTTTGCAAATGAAAGGTGCACTCACAGGTTAGTCCTTTGCTATCTCCAGGAATTGGTTAGCTCTAGAAGAGGCAGTCCTTCCAGGGTCAGGAAGGCCCCAGGTGTCAAAGCGTCAGAAGCACATGGTTAATGAGTGGAGCCTGCAGCAGAGATGAGGTGATCAAGGACATTCCCATGTCCAAGCAGCACTTAGTGTGGGCTTTATCCACAGGATAAACCATGTCAGTGGTTTCCATGAAATTCTCCTCAGTGTCTTTTGTCAGCCCTGTCACACATGTACTGCACTGGTTTTGCTGATTTGCTGATGAGAAAATAAAGGCACAGAAAAGTGCCAGGCCAATTGTGGCTGTCTTAGTCCATTCAGGCTGCTGTAGCAGAATACCGTAGACTGGGTGACTTAGCTTATAATCAACAGAAATGTATTGCTCACAGTTCTGGAGGCTGTGAAGTCCAAGATTGAGGCAGATTAAGTTTCAGGTAAGGACCCACTTCCTGGTTCATAAACAGCATCTCCTGGCTGTATTCTTACATAGTAAAAGGGAAGAGGAGTCTCTCTTGGGCCTCTTTTATAAGGGCAGTAATCCCATTCGTGAGGGCTCTGTCTGCAGTACTTTCCAAAGGCCCCACCTCCTAATACCATTACCTTGCAGGTTAGGATTGCAACATATGAATTGTGGAGGAGACACAAACATTATGACCATACAGAGGCTAATTAGGCATGGAGGGGTGTGAACCCAGTTCTGACAGCCTCTCTACCTAAGCGTCACCAAACCCACGGCACAAGGTCATTCTATATCTTTTCCTAATAATTAATATCTTTAATATTTTGCCAGTCACCCCGAGTGAATAGCAACATGGAATCATGATACTGCCTAGTTGGGTATATGAGTGATGTTGATGATACAGGAGAAAGAGGATCTAAGGAAGAGGTGAGGCAGGAATGGCTTTGTGGAGGAAATGGAAGGGCAGCAGATTGAAGAGGAGATGCTATCCAAGTTCAAACAGATTGTTTTGAAGAGGAGAAAAAAAGAGAAACAGAGAGGGGAAGCGTTTTACCCGAAGTCACACAGCTGGTTTGTAGCCACACCTGAGATGTGTCTGCAAGTCTCCAGTTCCCCAAGAACTCCAGGATAAGTCTCCACCTAATGATTTCCTGCATCATTTGAGTCTGGACTTTTTCTCAGCAGCAACCTAGGACCATGGCTTTACCTGACTCAGTGGGTTCCAAAGGGCTTAGTTGACACTGGCTCAGGTTGCAAGCAATGATCTTTGTGATAGGACACCAGAGCTCATTGTTGTGTGACTGGAAAATCCGGTGAGTAACAGCCAAGGTCATGGGCTCATTTTGCGGCCCTAGGCTGACCCCTTGTTCTTATTTGCAGATAACAGAATCTGCATTAGCTAGTTAAAGTGGAAAAGGATTTATTAAGGGCACAGCTAGCTCAGATTCATGGGGAAAGCTGAAGAAATGGCTGAAGTCCCAGGAATTCCTCCCCAAACTGCAGTGAAATGGGGCCGCCATGAAAGCTGCAGCCTCTGATATAATTGTGAAGGTGTTGCCACTACTGCAGTTTCCGAGAGCCGTGCCACCTCTGCCACATTCTGCACCAGCAAAACCATGCTTTGAGCCTTGCCATTCTTCTCCTATATCAGGTCTGAATCCGTCTCAGGCAAATGCTTCTAACTGGCTGAACCTAAATTGTATTCAGAACCCTACCTGCAAAGGAGTCTGGGAAATGTCATTTTTAGCTTTTCTGCCTTTAAAAAGATGACAAAAACTGCAATTGCTTTTGCACCAACCTAATACAATGTTATTTGCTCTAATTGAGAGACAGTGAGCAGGGAAAGCCCAGGGTCAGGGTCAGAGGAGGCTTCCCAGCAGCGTGGTTACTCGAGCTAGGTACTGAAGAATCTATTTGAGTTTGCCAGATGAGAAAGACAGAAAAGGAGTTGTAAGACACAAAGGTGTTTGATATTTTGGGGATCTTCAATACCTAGTTCTTATTAACTTGGTCTAAATTCTCTTATGACAGAAGAACAAGGAGCCAATTTATTTTGTAAATAGGGATGAATTTGTTGTGGAAAATATTTTAATATCTTAAAATATTATGTAAAATTATTTAAATACATAATTATAGTACTTAAAACTATTAAATCATATTAAAATTATGAAGGACAAATATTTACAAACATACCTTTTAAAGTATTCGTATTATTTAATGACAAAATGATAATACAAATACAATAATAACAATAATAAAAATACCAATATTTTTAAAAGAAGCCAATATATTGGGTACAATGTTTCAGGATTTCTAAAGCAGCACAAACATAAATTTGTCCAGTGTGTAACAGTATGTGGGAAATGACCACTGCTGTGTGTAGTGGTTTCTGGGAAATGCTTGAGTGATGCCTGATTTCCAATCCTTGGCCCTGGGGATCCCCTCTCACCTCTGATTCTTGCAGACTACCTGTCACAAGGCCACTGATTCCACGTGTACAGTGGTTTGGCCCATGCAGGTTCCCATCTCGGTTCTGCTACCTTCCAGCTCTAGGGGTCTGGGCATCTTAGTTAATTCCTAGAGCCTGTTCAGGATACTTGTGATGATCACTCTCCTCATAGGCTGATTAGCGAGATTAAAAGTGAATGCATTCATCCACGTCAAATGGTTGGCCTGGTGCTTAGTCTATGGTAAGGGCTTAGTAAGTTTTGGCTGAAATTGGCATTGATATTCTGCACGAAGCTGGTAGAGGGACCCTGAGGTGGCTATGACATACCTGGAGCCAGCTGGTGCTGGAAGGGGCTTGATCTGTTCTGCAGGTAGACCTAGATCAAGCCCTGGCCCTGCCCTACATGGACAGTATGACCTGGAGCCCTGTCTGGTTAGCCTCAGTATTCTCAGCTGCCAAATGGGGAGAAAGGCACATCAGTCTCAGCTGTGTCACAGTGTGAACACAAGGATCAAGTGGGAAAGTGGCAGGGAAGGGAAGGGCAAGCTGGAGGCCTGAAGGCTCACTGCCAGACTCCCAGTGCTGTACCTGAATAGCTCTGGTCTCTGCTTTCTCTGATCACAGTACACAGAGCATCCCTCCTCCTCCCCTCTCCTTCCCAGACACAAACTTGGAACCAAACCTGCTTCTGAATTTCCCTGTTTGCTGAAATCAGTTTTTGCTTCTGTAAATGCCTATACTCCCAGGGGAGTGGGGTGCTGAGAGTAATTGACCACCCAGTGCTTAAGCCAGAGGGCCCCATGGTCTGTCTGAATCCCCTAATGGGTCATCTGCCAGGGTGGGGCTGGTTTGCTGTATTTATTTCACTGGGACAGATGCTCCACCCCTGCAACAAGAGCCCCTGCAGGCCCTGGACATCCTGACCTGCTTCTCTGTTTAACGTGTGTCTCTTTTGGTCCCCAGGTACTTTGAATTTTACGAGGGGCCTTTTGAATATAACTCCACAAGATGCCTGGAGCTGAGGCACGAAATATTGGAAGTGAAGGTGCTGTCCATGTGAGTGTGGCTGTTTGTGGCCGGAGCTGGGTAGTGGGTGCAGGGTGCATGTGGAGGTGGGGAAAGGGTTGGGGGTGGGGTGGGGGGGCGGTGAGGAAGGAAGGAAACAGGAAACACGTGGTAGGTTCCTACAGAGCAAAAATTAGGTCTTCTTCCCCAGAGCTGCTGGCATTTGGAAAGCCCTGGAGGGCTGGAACACAGCGATGATTGTGCCTGTTTTATGACAAAAGGCGAAGTTTGCAAGGTCACCTCTGGTGACTTGGATGTTAAAGTCCCCTCCTCAATTGCCAGTCTCTTAGATTATCATCGCTGGCTCCTCTTGTGTAGAAATTGAAGAGGGCACTGGGCCGTCTTACCTGAAATTCAGTACGTTGCACTGCAGGGTTAAGGATTGTCCTCTTGCTATCGCCTTTGACGATTTTCATTTTATGAAAAGTTTTGATTTTTAAATTATTTAAATGACACAAAATTTGTGCAGTTCAGATGATTATTCAATGAAGAGCCATCAAGTTCTTCCCAGAGGTCTTTGCGTATCCTTGCAGAGAGAGTCAGTGCATGAACAAGCATCCGTGTATAGAGATTAAAAAAATTTTTTTTACATAAATGGTAAAAGAGCTATGCTCCCCCATCCCCCCTTAACAATACATCACCCATGGCTTTATTTAACCAACAGGAGGGAAAACACATTAAATGCTGAGCATTTTAGCATACATGTGCCCACCTGGGTTTTCCACCCTTCACAGAACTGCCATGAATTCAGCAAACCCATTTAGAGGAATTTGTGCTATATTAGTCATGTCAGAATCTATATTTATTTGGAAACAGTTATATCTAGATGTGGAAAAAATATAGTTTATTTAGAGGCAGACAATGTTGGGTGTTCAGATGGACTCATGGGCCCCCTGACATAACCCCAGGAGCATCTGCCCCTGGCCTGCAGGCAGGGACCGTCATTCCTTTACCCATCTGACGTGATTCCAGCTAGTGTGCATCAGGGGAAGAGCACGGGCCTTGGGGTGGGCAGACCTGACAGCCAAAGCTGACTCTGGGCCTTAGCAGATCTGAATCTTTCTGCAAATGACTTAATGTCTCTGAGCCTTTCCTTACTTATGAAAATGAGGACACTATTACTTTTCCTTTAAGGGTTGCTGTAGACTGAAAGGAGACAGCCCGGCAGCCTGCATGTTCAGTAGCGCACATCATAGGTGTTCAATAAGTGTCAGCAGCCATCCCTCTCTTTCCTTCCTTCCTTCCTTTCCTTTTTGGAACTAGCAGCAGCAGCGCTTCTGGGCTGTCATGCACAGACTCCATAGCTTATCGGTTCCTGGAAAGCTCTGAGGGTGAGACCAGCGTGCAGCTGGGATTAGCTGTGCTGTTTATGGCCCCTGTAGTATCCCATGGTCTCTGTACCCTCTCTAGAGACCGTGGGAGACAGACACCGCCCATCAGTTTCACTGAGCCCTTGGCTGAGCACATACCACTATGGTGCCCGCCCTTGTGGAGCTCACAGCCACCGGGGGGAGGGGGGATGGTGGGGACAGACATGAATAACTAGCTACCTTAAGGAGCCGGCGGGTGATGACAGGGAACTTGACCCAGGCTGGGGCTAGGAGGAGGTCGCAGGCAATGCTTCCCTGAGAAAGGGACACTGGAGCTCCAGTCTGAAGGGTGACAGAAGTTAACTAGGCCAGGAGGACTCCAGGTGGAGGGAACAGTTTGTACAAAGGCCCTGTGCCAGGAGGGAGCCGGCTGTGTCCTGCGCTCTGAAGGATTGGGGCAGCTTGAATGCTGGCGTGAGGGCAAGAGACAGGAACTGCATTGCTAGAAGGGCAGGTAGGGCCAGATGGTGTGGGGCCTCATGGTACAGACCCAGGTTTGGTTTTTACCTTTATCCGAGGACCAGGGGAGCCATGGGAAAGGTTTTAAGCAGGGCCTCGGGATGTGTGAGCTGGTTGGTATTTTAAACATGCCACCAAGGATTTTTGATTTAGTGGCAGAGATGGCTGTGGGAGCCAAGTTCCGAAGCTGGTGGCTGAGAATCTGTTTTCTCAGAATTCAAAGCTTTCAGGCCCTTTGACATTTTACTGTGCAAATCCAGAGCACTGTGGTTGAGAGCACACCTTCAAGATTTCAGAGGGTAAATGACTAATTTCTTTAAATTATATAATGTATAATTTCTTCATGGTTACTTCAAGGTCTGGACAGGAAAATTTAAGAAATCCTATGAATGGGTCATCTTTCTAGGGAACTGCTCATCCCTCTACGAATGTATTTTCTATCTGTTGGTGTTAGGCCCTATATCAGTTTGCTGCAGCAAGGTCCACACAACTTAACTCTTCCACAGTTCTGGAGGCCAAGGGTCTGAGATGGAGATACTGCAGGCTTAGCTTCTTCTGAGCCTCTCTCCTTGGCTTGCCAATGGCCTTCTTCTTGCTGTGTCCCCACATGATTGCCCTGGTCTGTCTTGCCTGTGCCCTAATCTCTCTTTGTAAGGACATCAGTCATATTGGATCCAGGCTTACTCTAACGGCCTCATTTTAACTTCATTACCTCTTTAAAGGCTGTAGCCCCACAGTGGCTCATGCCAGTAATCCCAGCACTTTGGGAGGCTGAGGTGGGTGGATCACCTGAGATCAGGAGTTCGAGACCAGCCTGGACAACACGGTGAAACCCCGTCTCTACTAAAAATACAAAAATTAGCCAGGCATGGTGTTGCACACCTGTAATCCCAGCTACTTGGGAGGCTGAGGCAGGAGAATCACTTGAACCTGGGAGGTGGAAGTTGCAGTGAGCTGAGATCGCGCCATTGCACTCCAGCCTGGGTGACAAAGCAAGACTCCATCTCAAAAAAAAAATAAGGCCCTATCTCCAAATATGGCTCTATTATCAAACACTGTGCAGTGTGATGGACAACCTCAGATGTCCCCATCTTCTGACTGTACTAGCCCATGGTCTCTGCACTCTCTTTAGAGAGGAACATGAGAGACAGTCACCTTCTGAGGAACACGAGAGATAGTCACCTTCCATCGGCTCCACTTGCCACCCCTTGCCCCTGTCATTGGACTCCCATGGGTGACGTCTGGGCCTCTCCAGATTTGGCTTTGGTTCTCATCTCTGCCTCAGGGCACCCTCTCTGTCCCCAAGGACTGGGCTCCTGTGGGGAGCAGCCATCCTAGCTGGGGCCCCTGGCTGAGCTGGGCTTTGTGTGTCCTGCCTTTTCCACAGCAGTTGCCTCTCTGTGGCCCCAAGCCCTGGGGATCTGAGAGGGAAGGAGAGGCTAGGCTTTTCATGGGGCATGAGTGTGTGTGCCTCCTTTCCTGAGTCCCCAAGTGGAGGGTCAGCGGGTCCTCCAGGGCTGAAATCAGAGAGCCACAGAGGCCGGCCTCTGATCCAAGTGCCTCTGACACTATTTGGCAACCCTCAGGCTTCACTGTGCCCCAGCCCAGTGCCATGAGGAGGCCACACAGAGGGTCCAACCCTGAGTCCTTGGGAAAAGGTTAAAGCCCATCCGTGAATGGAGGGGCTGATGGATGCGCTCTGTCCCTTCAGGCCCACAGAATGTCAGCTGGTGTTTTGTTTGAGGAGACAGGGAGGTGTATGATTCATCTGGGAACGATTCCGATCCTCAATTGCTGAAATCAGTGGTAAAAACCAGTCAGCCAGAAAATCCCCACATGGAAAATGCCTCACTCCCTGACAGTGTCAGATACATGAAGAACAACTCCACGAAGATTGGTTATGAAAACGCATTGTCAGTAATTCTTGTTAAAATTATTTATGTCTGTCCTCTAGAGCCCCTTTATTTTAAAATAAGAATCTTCAGTTTCTGTCTGTGTGCACACCCAGATGGAGGTCATGCCTGAGAATTCCCCAGACCTGCCTCTCCCACCACCCTTCCCCATTTTTCTGCCAGTGGGAGCTCTGTGCTTAGCCCAGTACTGAGACCAAGGAAGAAGCTGGGAGCCAAGGCCAGCTGGGCAAATGCCCACTCTCTGGACTGGGAGCCCCTTTTGTGCCACTGCAGTGTTCACAAGTCTGTGTCCTTTGCCAGGCAGGGGTTCCTGGAGGGCCAGGCTTAGGCATCTCTGAGTCTGGCCCTGAGCCAGCTCAGTACTCATGTGTTAAGTCAATGAGTGGATGGAGGGAGTGGGTGAGACCTGTGTGCAAACAGGAGGCCATGGAAGAAAAGAGGGAGAAAGAAGAGTAAGGAGAGAATCACACTCATTTCATTACAATTAGTGCCCAGCTCCCTCCCACATTTCCCCAGTTGAAGGGTATTGCTAATTTTAGTCCTGTCTATAGATTACCTAAGTAATCTATTTCTTGTTCTACCAAATATCAACAGTATCTCTTGATCCTACACTGTGTAAGATAAGGATATTAAAATTACTCCTACTCTGGAGTTCCCCCTCCAGCCTATGGCTTCAGTCATCCATGGGTTGACTTGTAAAGTGTTAAGGCTGATAACATTTGTATTCTATTTGTAACCATACCAAATACTTTTTGAGGCTTTTTCTAGAGGTTGACTCTAAAATTTGAAGAACAGCAAATAGTGTTTTCCATTATTGGGATGATGTAGATATTGTTCACTGAAGGCCAGGGAGGCACCAGCATTCCATCAACTTTCTTATACATGCTTTTTTCTTTTTATGGAGCCTCTAGCCATCTTTCTCCCCTTGTTTCCTCTATTATAGCTCTATCATTCCCCTGCCTCTCCATCCATCAGGCATTCCTTTTAGGGTTTCTCTTCATCGTCTTGCTCCAGCCTGGCTGCCCTCTTGCTGGGTCATGTGGCTGCTATTCTGGGGCTTTCCTTCTCTGCCTTCTTGGGTTGGATTCACCTTTGCTTAGAACCTATAGCTTCTTTCGTGTTTACTCCTTCCTTTTACTTCCACCCATTCTCAAGTAAATACCAAGAAGTGATGGGTGGGAGGTAAGGTTTTGAGTTCTTTTGTGTCTAAATGACTGGATTCTTTCCTTTTACTTGATGGTTGTTATGGTGGGTTGTTGAATTGTTGTTTTATTGTTGGTGTGGTGGGTTGTTGGTTTTATTGGTGTGGTGGATTGTTGGGCTGTTGTTTTGATTGTTGGTGTGGTGGGTTGTTGAGTTGTTTTGATTGTTGATGTGGTGGGTGGTTGAGTTGTTGTTTTGTCTGTTCATATGGTGGGTTGTGGGATTGTTGGTTTGATTAGTGGTCTAGTGGGTTGGTATTTTAGGTGAAAATCATTTTCCCTTAGGATGTTGAAGACCTTCTCTACCATCTTTTAGCATCCAGGGAGACATGAGAAGCATGAGAATGGTTGTTTCTTTGGAAGTATCTGGTTTTATTTCCCTCTGGAATCTATAGATCATGACAGTTCTGAAATGTCTCAATGGTATGCCTTTGGACAGACACACCCAGTGGAACCTTTTCATTTGGAGTTTGTGTCCAGGTACTTCAACTTTCTCTCAAATCTTTTTATATTTCTTCTTCTCTATTTTTCTCTACTTCTTCTCTCTAAGAATTTGTACTTCTGGATTGTACCTCTAGCACTCATATCTTTCCATTGTTGTTGAGACAAAGTCTTGCTCTGTCAACCAGGCTAGAGTGAGGTGGTATGATCATAGCTCACTGTAGCCTTCAACTCCTGGCAGCAAGCAATCCTCCCCCCTCAGCCTCCTGAGTAGCCGGGACTATAGGCACATACAACCACACCTGGCTGATGTTTTTCAAACATTTTTTTGTAGAGATAGGATTTTACTACATTGCTCAGGCTGGTAATATTTTTTAATTTTATCTTTTTTCTTTTCTCTTTTTGCTTTCATATACTGGGAAAGTCCCCTGACTTCATCTTCCAGTTCTTCTGGTGAACCCCTCCTCCTTTCTTTGTACACTAAGTAGAATATTTTCAAGTTCTGTTTTGTTCCTTCAATAGCTGTCTTTGTGATCATTTTATCTGATGGATTATCTTGGTCTCACTTCAGGTTGACCAGGTGACCCTTGGCTATCTATCCATATTTAACCTTGAAACAAGTAAAAACAGATAGGAGCCCTATGTCTGAAGTTGTTCATGATGCTGTTGGCTCTTTTGCTGCTAGAACGGCCAGCTATTTTAACCAGAAATGATACCTTCTTTTTAACAGAGGAACTCATAGTCTGATTCCATCCCTCCTCCCCATCTGCTGGACATTAAGCATTTGGCTGCCATGCTGTTTGGTGGGGTGGAGGGAATGTAGGCTTGATGGTTCTGCTTACAGACACACAACTGATTCTCATTTTTAGGGCCACACTCCCTCCCCATCCTCCACCCATCTCTTAGAAGTTTCCAAAGCAGATTGGCTCTAGGTACTTTAGGCTGTGCCATCCTGTCCTTGTGCCAGTCTATCGTGCTTCCATACACTTGTTGAAATTTCTCTTCCACTGAGATGCCCTTCCCTGTCAGTATATTCATCTACAGGCTTGTACCTTTTTTAGTCCTCTTCTGGAATGTTAGTGGTGTCTTGGGAGAAAGGAGAGAAGTGTTTGGGGTCAACCCTTCACCTTTAAAGCAAAGATGATCTCTGCATTTGTAAAGCAATTTGTAAAATCTTTTTATACCTATTATTCCATTTGAGCTCTCTGACAACCTTTGAGATCAGAAGGACAGCAGCTGTTATATCCATCTTACAGATAAAGCAGCTGAGTCTCAGAGAGATTAAATGACTTGCCTGGGGTTACATTGCAAGATTGGGATGGAGCCAGGATTCGAGGCTGGGTGTCCAGGCTCTGTCCTTGGTCCAGGGTGTGATGAAGGCATTGGAGGCAGAGAGATTCGGACCCAGATGCTGGTAACAGAAGAGCTTGGGACCTTGCCTAGAGTGTTGCCAGGGCTGTGTTTCTGAGAGGCATTTGAAGCAGTGCCCATATAGGGAGCTGCTCTAGGGGCCTGTGGGTTGCAAGGAGTGGGGAGGGGCAGGGGGTTGCTGTATGATGGCACCTCTTCCCATACCCTGTGAGCTCCTGAGAGGTGAGGTTTGGGAATCCTGGAAGGAAGGTTTGCCTTCTGTCAGCCGGGATGGGAGGAGGCTCCCTCTGGTACTTGAAAGCTGCCAGGCTGGTTCCTGCCCCAGGGCCTTTGCACTGACTCTCCTCTCTGCCTGGGATACAGTTTTCCCATATATTTGCACAGCTCACTCTTGTGTCATTCCAGGTTTCTGTGCAAGGTTCTCCTCCTCAGGAAAGCCTTCCCTGATCACTCAGTCTGAATAAGTCACTTCTCCGTCCCTTCATCCTGCTTTACTTTCCTTCCTGGCACTTACCACTTTCTCGCAAGCCATTATGTATTTGTTTTCCATTTTCCTCCCCAACTGATATATAAGCTTCATGGGAGCAAGGGGTTGTTTTGTTCACTACTGTATTTCTAGATCCTGCCATATGGAGGTACTCAACAAATAGTGAGACTTGATTTGAACTCAGGTGTTTCAATTAATCAATTCATTGGTATACTCAACAAATATTTCCCAATTATCTGCTATGTGCCTTAGCACTGGAGTTACAGTGATGAGCTCAGTCATGATCCCCTGCTCCCATGGTGTTTACTCTCTAGTGGGGAAGATCAGGAGTCATGATAGGTCATGGGTTTTACAAAAATGGAAAGTACAGGGGACTGTGAGTGAGCATAGTCAAGACTGTTCAGTTTAACAATAAAAACTTACGTGTACTGGATATTTTCTGTGTCGGGTGCCATGCCTAGTCTTTTATCACATCATCCTATTTAATTATTTTAACACATCTGGGAGGGCAAGAGACTATTACACCCATTTTATAGATGAGAAAACTGAGGCTTAGCAAGGTTAAATAACCAGCCTGAGGCCTCATAGTTAGGAGGTATCTGACCTGGGTCTTAGCCCAAGTCCCGTTGATTCCAAAATCCATGTATTTAGTCACTCTCTTCCCTGACTTTTCCTGCAGTCACCCCTCCCCCACCAGCCATGTATTCTTCCTGTAGGGGAGGCTTGCCCTGTTTGGGGATAACTGTTACCACCTCCAATTAAACTCAGGGACACAGCTCTGCAAAATGAACTCTTTTTTAAAAAAGGGTTTTGTTTTGAGACAGAGTCTTGCTCCGTCGCCCAGGCTGGAGTGCAATGGCATGATCTCGGCTCACTGCAACCTCTGCCTCCAAGGTTCAAGCAATTTTCCTGCCTCAGCCTCCTGAATAGCTGGGATTACAGGCATGTGCCACCATGCCCAGCTAATTTTTGTATTTTTAGTAGAGATGGGGTTTCACCATGTTGGTCAGGC